>JBBPFP010000126.1:2118918-2132229 GCA_037974795.1 Kaempferia galanga | reverse complement strand
TCTGTTGGTCTGCGCGAGTGTTTTTAGATTCAAGACGAGCGGATGGGCGGACGAATCGACGGACAAGCCGTTGCCCATTTAGCCTACCCGAACATTCCCTCGACGCTCGGACGGACGGACGGACAAACCAAGGCGTTAGTTAGCCAGCCGTATTCTTAGCTGTCCATCCATCCGGTTTCAGGCAGGATCATATATATATCAAACCATGTCCTAGGTGACAGTTTTAATCCATAAAAAGATTGTCTTAGTAAACTCGCCTTATCATTGAAGTTTTCCATATATATATATATATATAAACTCTATTATAAGTAAACAATTTTAAAATTCAACAGATGTAGTTTCCAATTTAGTATTGTTGCATATGAACTTTGAGTACGGATTAAATTTATCTTAGCAATAAGCATAAAGGTCTCAACATAGTAACAACCAGAGATTTGGGTATATCTTTTAGCAATCAAGCAATCTTTAAGTCGATCTGAATTTCTTTTTAGTGTTTGTTAACTATGTACTCCCATTTGGATCCAACAAGTCATTTTCCTTCTAGCAAAGGCACTAGTTTCCAATTTTGCTTTTTTTTGTTTTTTTGCCAAATCTCTGGTCTCTTCAAACCATAGCTTCTTTCTATCTAGGTTCAACTATAGTCTCCTTCCAATTCCTAGGAATAATAAGAGACAATAAAGATGCAACAAAAATTCTATATGCCAAGAGAAGAGATCATTTGAAATAGAGATATATCATAATGATAACAAGATTGAAGTATAGCGGCTGAGGATCTTTCCTATGAGCGATTGGGAGCAATAGGGATATCTAAATTAGTTAAAGGAGGAGGGAGAATGAACCATATTACAGTCTTGTTCAGACTTCAAGACATGATAAGCATAATGCTCACTTAATTGCACTAGGTGATTTCTATCCTGTCCTAGTTACTATATTCGGATCAGTCGAGAAGGGGTGATAGCTTAGAGGCAAATACATGAAACAAATGGAGGAGAAGTACAAGAAGAGACAATACAAACTTAGGGAAGCTAGTCTAAGATTCACATTTCACTGGGCAAGATGAAACCTTACACTCAAAAGGTGATAATATTGAGATTATTGTGCATTGCTCTACAGTCTAAGATTCTCCTTATATTGTTGCTTTAGAAGGGTGGTAATATCCATTTTGCAAAGGTTGACAACTTCTACGATGAGGGGGGAGCGGAGGTGGGCAACTGAAGGGATTGGTGCTAATGTAGATCTTAAGGACGAGTGAGCCGACAATGCTGATACCATATTCTATTGAAGTGGTCATATCAGTGTCTCATGCTGTGTGAGAGCATGAGCAATCAAATCAACAATCATGGCAGGAGCACCGTCGAAATAGTCCGAGCTGAACTTGTGCTTCGACTATAATACCAAGTGAATAGTAGTGTTTGGGATCAGATTAATTCATCTCCTTCGTTAGTCTCTACCTGTATAATGTAGCATGTTTATCACATGACATGAGTCCCTAAGCTTCTCTATATATAAAATAACCCTTAAAAACATGATCCAAACACAAGACCTTTTGCTTTAATATCATTTCAAAGTTGATCAATTGATCACTTGTCCTAAAAACTCAGCCTTTCAAAAAAGTTATGATCTATGCATTTAAATTTTTAATAGGTTCTCATAGCTTGACAAGGATAGATTGAAGAAGTTATTAGAGACTTTGCAGTCTTGTGGGATCACATGCCCTTCAGTTGAAATAAAAATTATATAAAAACTGGATGCATGATGCTCAATTGTCTAACTGTATTTTAGACCCACTTGAACCTCGAGACTTTGACTGTGGTACTTAGTGGCAATTGTGTTTTGAGTGACTTTTTATTTGTAAAGAGCAATTTTATTGGAAGCTCATAAATTGTATCATTTATGAATGCAGGAATATTTTAATTAATGTACTAAATGTGTTTGTCATCCAACCGACACAAAAAAAGATCCTATGTGATATCCACTAAAAATATGATGCAAGCTAACAGTCAAAACTCAAAAGATCCTCTTCTCAATTTGACTTGTCTTTGAAGTTGGAACTACTCCCTTGATGTAAAATGAATATCATCTTTTACTTTTTTCAGTTTGGATAAAACCACAAATGTCAGAATTAGGCGCTATTGCTTCATTAACTCTTAAAATGGAGTCAGTCAAGAAATTCAACTCTTGCATTATTTCAGAGAGGATACTGTTCACCTAGCTTAAGAATCATCTCTATCCTCTGGCACATGTAGCACCATATTGTGTCCATGAATGCTTTCATATTCTTCTTTTATTTTTGAGGTTCCCATTCTTGTTTTTATCATGTTCAGTTTTCTTAAGCAATAATCTTTATCTTGGAAAACTTGGCAGATGATGAGAAAATGTGCCGAGTATCTTCCAGCAAACAATGGGTGTGGACAATTTGGGAGAATCAGTGTTGAAATCAAGTATACATGTAATGTTTCTTCATTAGTTCTTCGCTGCTTGGAGGTGAAACACAGAGAGGTGAAACAGACTTTTGCATGTGGAGTTTGAGCAATCTGCTCAATTTTATAATGCAATTATTGTAAATCATTTCTCTCCTTTCTGCTTGATGTTCTCATTATAAGCTACTATTTAGTTTATTTAACATTATTTGAATGTTTTTTTGGCTTCTCTAAAGTAGGTCCATATGTCGTTTGGCTCCTCCTTATTGATCTATTGGCATCTCTGACCAATATTTGAGGCTAATGTTTAGTCCTTTCATTATTCAATGTGCTTGAATTATTTGATACTGTGCAGCTGAAGCTGTATTGCTATATAACCTTATCTGAGATTAAGTTTAGTTTCAAGTAATTATTCTGTTGTTTGATTGAATTTTAAGTCTTTATTATCTTTTTATAGAAGCTTCTCATTATTGAACTTTAAGCTTGATGCTTAATCTCTGATGTTGTGATGTTATATTTGGTGGGCTTTTGGGTAGTTGGTGATGCCAGCCCTTTCTGTTCTTCACATCCAATATCCTGAATGGCCTGATCATGGAGTGCCTGGTGATACTTCAGCAGTTCGAGAAATTTTTAAAAGGACATATCATGTCCCACCCAAAGATGGCCCTATTGTTGTGCATTGCAGGTTTAAATCTAAAGATCCCTCTATTTTGTCTCAATATACTTCTTCCTACGGCTCGACTGTCTGACACGATCTTGCTATCTCTCAGTGCAGGCATTGGAAGAACTGGTACATATTGTGTCATACACAACACGATCCAAAGGGTTCTCATTGGTGATATGTCTTCCTTAGACCTCATGAAAACTGTTGCTGAGTTCAGATCTCAACGGATTGGGATGGTCCAGACATTGGTATGCAAACTGTTTCAAGTATTTCTTTGATCAAAGTCATCTTTATTACATGTTCAAGGCAATGGACCAGTTCGATGTATCTTTATGCATGCTGAACGTCAATTGGGTCTCATTTGTTACCACTAGAAAATTCCTAAAGTATTCTTTCTTTAAGTAATTGTGATTTTTGGTTTAAATATTTTGGCCAATATTTCATCAGTCATGATAACTTGAGCTGAGTCTAATTTAGTAGAAAGGGCTATATTCAGCAATGCTTACTAGTTCTACCACTGAATACTTTCTACTGTAACTCTCAGGATCAATACTTCTTTTGTCACCGTGCAATTGTGGATGAAATAGAGGATCTTATCCAAAAGTCCAAATCAGAAGAAGCTCATGAAGGTACTTTGCATCTCATGTGTCTCATTCATTCATTCATTCATTATGGCAGGGACAAAAAGAGAAAAATATTCGAAATGGAGCCATAGATGCATAAATTGCCTGTCTTCTGCTTGATGCTTAGTCATAATTTTGTGCAACAAACCTTGAATATTATTATTACCTTTAATTTACTTCTGACTTTCAAGATTTCCATATAGGAGGGAGGGATATGAAGCCTTGAAGCACTTCAGTTTCCAGCACAACTCCCAGATGTTGCAGCAAGAGCTTAAATCAGGATCTTTGCATGCCTTCTTTATGGTTTTCAGGAGTCTACACATTGCCATGTTTCCATAGATTCTTACAACTATGAGAAAAGATTTCAGATCGGATATCCGATCCGAGATCTATTCCCTTTAGTTTGGACATTATTGATTTTCCAAATCCAGAGGATTCTTTGTGTGTGTTATCTGTGGGTGATTAGTTAAGCAACTATGTTAATTGAGTTGTTGTGAGTGATGATAATATTGTGTCCATTGCTTTGACTTGTGTGACATGCCATAATATCAAATCAGCTTCTAGTTGACTTTTTATGTAGGCAAATTGGATGACCATTTGATTTTGCACAATCAAAGGCAGCTTGATCCTGATCTGTTAATGTGTCCTTTTCCATCCATTATATTTTCTCTCTTTTGAGTCACGGTTAAGCTCATGCTAATGACCTTTAAGGCTTTAACGCTATGAGGGAAGGAGATGAAAGGGTAAGGGAAAGAGGAATTTTTACCTTTGTTTGGAAGAGGGTCAGTCATAGAGAGGAAGGAGAGAGAAAGGCAAAACTTATCCTTACATACTTAGGAATCAGTAAAATTTCTTACACTTCAATTTAGAGTATAAGGAAGAGGAAGGAGAATTCATTCCATTTTTATCCCTATATTTTTTCCATATATAAGTTTATTTTTTAAATAAGGATATTTTTATAATTTTTATATTTTTAATCTTTATGCTCCTCTCTTTCCTCCCTAACTAACCTTCCCTCCCTCCCAAGTTAAAAGAAGATAAATATTTTACTTCTTCTCTCTTTCTTTTTTTATCTTTCCATTAATAAACCTTCTCTCTTCCATCCAAATTTAGGAGTAAAGCATACTGATTAACTTTTTTTTTAGTGTGTTGCTAGAGTTATAAAGGTGAGTGGGTGGTAACTAGTAGAGAATCCTCATTCAGGGTAAAAGGGTGTTTATTTCAAACTTGATCCCATCAGTGATTATTTTGATTAAACCATTTTTATATAGGTAAAACTAATGCAAGAGAGTTTTTAAGTTAATTTTTATAATACCTCCTAAATTAGGTAAAAATTATGTTAAACTTAGAGCACGATCATTATAGCCATCACCGTCACGGACATAATCGAATAAGTACTTGAATAGTATATTGTCATATGAAAATAAATATCAAATATTTGAAGCAACAATCCCTCGAGAAATAAATTTTCTTTTCCATTTAGAAATGTCATGGTCACTGTGATTTACTTCATCTCACTCTTGATCAGTGATGGGATATCTAAAATTTGACTTCTAAAATATTCATTTTATTTGAGATTCAAATAGGTATATTTGCCTTATAATATGTTTTAAGTTTTTTTTTATTAGCATGTCATTTCAAATTTAAAGTTTAAGATAATAATATTTTATTTTTTATAATATTCTTGTAAAAATTTCATGTAAATGTGCTACAAATTGACGTTTTATATTATTTATTTTTTGAGGAATATTGTTATATTATTTATTACTACTAATATATCAAAATGTTAATTGCAAAAAGTTTTCTTAAATAATTCAAACTCTGAGGTGTAATTTGAAAATCTCACGTCTGCATTGACCAGGCAGGCAGAAACAACGAAACCACGCAGTCTACTTTTTTGCTTCGTTGACTTGATCAATCATGCGCCGTTGATTCTCTTAATCACCCATTACTCTGCATTACGGACGGTCGAGATCAACAGACGCCACCATTTGAAGCCCAATTTCCCCTGCCCTCTTTGCCTTTAATCCCCACTTTTCCTTAATTTGTCATCTCACTTTCTCTCTCTTTCTCTCTCTCATCCCTCGATTAACTTCTCTGCGGAAGCCGACGCTGCCATCGCAGCGGAGATCGACGACGAAGAACGACGCAGGATCAAACCGGCAGTTGTTGTTGGTTTCCTCTCTGTAGATATTTCGAGCTTGAGCCCTAATTCCTGTCTTTTGATCGCCTCCGATTCGGAGGGAGAAGAAGAAGAGTGGAGGAATGATTGTTAGGCCGCCATTGGTGTGATCGGGAAAACCTAATTCGTTGACCATGTCGTCTTCGTCCGCCCCCGTGAATCCTCAGTCTCCGGGTCTCAAGACCTACTTTAAGACCCCGGAGGGTCGGTACAAACTGCAGTACGAGAAGACCCACCCAGCCGCTGTTCCGCACTACTCCCACGGCAAGACTGTCTCGCAGGTGTCTCGGCCTTGGATTCATTTATCTTTTTTTTTTTTTGGCACTTGTTTTAGTGGTTTGTTAAAAGTTGAAATATCGTGATCGTGGTTTTAATTTGCAGTTGACTATCGCATATCTCAAGGAGAAGCCAACGAACCAAGCTTCGTCCGCTCCGTCGACTCCGAGTTCTGGTGGCGTGAGGTCGGCAGCGGCTAGGCTGCTTGGTGCGGGAAATGGAAGCCGGGCGCTCAGCTACGTCGGCGGTAATGGGGTGAGTCGGGCGGCATCAGGAAGTAGCAAGATCGGGGGGTATGTCGGAACCTCAACAGGATCAAGTAGTTCACAGCCGGTGGCTAACTATGATGGGAAGGGCACTTATCTTGTCTTCAACTCGGCCGACACTCTTTTCATCAGCGATCTCAATTCACAAGACAAGGTGTTCATCTTGTTAATTAGATCGCTTTATTTATTTCACTGAACTTGATATCTGATTGCAGCTGATGACTTGTCCTGTTTTTAGGATCCTATCAAGGCCATCCATTTTAGCAATTCTAATCCAGTTTGCCATGCCTTTGATTCAGAGGTGAAGGATGGGCATGATCTGATTATTGGTTTGCACTCAGGGGATGGTATTTCATTTTTTTTCCACTCCAATTTAGGCTATTGTTTGCAATTTTCTTGGTAAACTGACGATTAATAATTATTCCACCTGCTTGGTTTTCTAGTATACTCGGTGTCGTTGAGACAACAACTACAGGATCCAGGAAGGAAGCTTATTGCAGCTCAGCATTATAATAAAGATGGTGCTGTTAGTAATAGGCATGTATTACTCATTAGAACATGTTTAAAATTTTTATGATTGACATCACACCAATCCTTTGATTTTGGTCTTCATTATGTTCATTATTTCACATTTCATTATTTTTCATTAGAATATGCATGCCAAATTCTCAGAATGTCCATTGCCCTCTATGTAGTTCTAATTATCACCTAAATACCCTGAATTCACTTTCTACCCTTATCACACAGTGTATGACTTCATGTTTGAAAGTTTACCCATTTTCATTTCCGTGATCATGGTAAATAATGAATATACCTAACATTAATTCCTCCATTTACCGGTGGTATCTCAATGCATGTTAGGAAGGGATTTGGATGTTGCATATAATGTAAATGGCATCCAGTAAATGCTTCCTATTAGGAAATTTTGTGATATTCTGACCAAGTATGAGTTTTTTTGTTGCTGAGTTAATGCATTTTTTAAGCTATTTGGCAAATGGTTGATTTACCATGGTCTAACTTTTTTAGAAACCATTTGTTTTCCTTAGAGCCCTACAGTTCATTCAGTTTTTTTGGTCAGGTTATTTATAATTTGTGAAATTCAATGGAAAATAGTACATTTTTATCAATGTCTTCCAGAATTGGAAATTGGCGGGGTTTCAAATCCATGATAGGAAGGATTACTCATCGTGATGATTACATAATTAATTTGGGTAACTATGTAGAACGCTTTAAAGGTAGTACTTTGATCAAAAAGACAAAAAGGGGAGGCATATTTGAGAGAACTAGATTTGATAAGTCATCCTGTGGAGAAGAAACATAATTTAGTCTTACAGGTTGATTGCAGTAAAACTGATCTAGTCATTTGAATTGTATTTTAATTATCCACAGATTACCTGTGTTCTTCCACCTTTTTCTTGAACTCTTAAGGACTTACAGCTGATGCTTCTATCCAGGTGTTAGCAGATATAAGCTGAGTGACATGTGAGTAAATGAGAATCATATATGTAATTATTCTCACACATGTTATCCTGAAAAATTGTTATTTTCTTTAAGTTCTCAAATGATGGATTAATATTGACAAAGGAAGGTACCATTATTTCTCGTGCTTACTGTGCATAAATTTTGTTGGAGTGCAGATGTTGTTGGGAGGTAGTATGGACTGTTTATATATGCATTCTTGAGGTCTTTTGCTTGCTTCTGATTATCAGTCATACATATTTTATTTCTCTACTTCCATTGTTTTTGCAGTAAATGCACTTGTATTGCATGGGTTCCAGAAGGTGATGGCACATTTGTTGTTGGTCATGCTGATGGAAATGTATATGTATATGAAAAAGTCAGTTTCGACAAATAGATAGTACTCTGAATTTTTTTCAACTCTTTCTTTACCTTAAATTGTTACTAAAATTGCCACCTTTTCTCTCTTTAGAACAAGGATGGAACTGCTGATTGCTCTTTTCCCGTCATTAAAGATCAAACTCAATTTGCTGTTTCCCATGCACGGTCAAGCAGGGTAGCATCTTTAAGATTTGATGATAATGTTCATTGTAGCTCTTTTATGTGCATTATGACAGATATTTATTTATCATTACTTGTTCTGCCAATCCGCCGTGCAGTCACTATGCAGCTAACTACATGAATTATTTGGTATATTCATATGTATATATTTAATATCTTACTCTTACTATCTTTGTATTCATTATGCTTGTTTGCCCATGATGTGGTTGTATTTATGCCGTGACAAACTGTCCTTGATATCAAGGTGTCTAGCCTTAACAGATGTCTGATATGCTGATGTCAAGTGTTTTGCCACAACATATCATTCTATCTTTGTGTTCTGTCTTGATACAATTCCATTCTTATGTTCTTAGCAAAAACCTTGCAAATTTGTGCAGTATTCTTAGTCCATTGATTATCTCTTCGAGAATTTCAGAATTGGTTAGGTCTTTTGTGATAGTTGAGTCCTCTAAGCTTATTCTTTATAAAATATTCTTTACTTGTGCTTGATTTTTTTTTTTTTTTCAGGTGTACTTTGAAATGATGTTTATTATGTGTGCTCACTATTTTCTTGTAAAAGCTACTGCTGTGATGATGAGCTCAGATATTGAACCAGGCTTTGATAAATTAGGAATCAAAAATATTACTTTTGCATGACTTGATTTTCCTTGTGGAGTCAAAATTAAAGGGTAATTTTTTATTTTTGACCACTGTATTTTGCCTCACTTAGGAAACCTCAAATTGTCACAACACAAAGTTAATGCAATTGAGGTGGTTGTCCTTTGAAGAAAAATCATGATCTAATGTACATGTTCAAAAATGAGAGTCTAGTTGCATTGAGTAATTGCAGCTTACTTTGTAATCCTACTAGATTAAGGACACATGCAAGATAGTTTGTCGTCGTGGTTTCTCTTTCCACTCATCAACCATAAAACAACTAGAGCTAAAAATGGTTGTATGTTCAGGACGATAATGCACTACTAAAGTCAAGGAAAAGTGTTTAATTCAGTCTCCTGAATAATGAATTTTTAGTAAATAATACTATACTGTTTATTCACCCGTAAGACTGCAGAAAGATCCATTATGTTTTATGAAGACTCCAAGATGCACTGATAATTACTGTTCCTAATGGTGGTTCAGAAACCTTATCCACTAGAAGGGGCTTTGAATATTGATGGAACTTTTGTTGTCAGATTATATCAATTTTAGTCCACTCATTTAATGGGTGAGAATGATGCAAAATAAATACATCAGCTCACAAAATTAACCGATTCAAATAAAATAAACTAATTCAAAAATGGATATTATTTTACTTTTAAAATAAATTTCTTCTATTTTGTTGTCTTAGTTGGACTGGCTCTACTGTAAAAGCTTATATAAAAGTGCTACATATATTGTTTGCCTGTGTGCATCACGCCTAGCTATGAGTATGAAGTGGAACTCGGGGAAGAGCATGAAATATGTTTTGGTCAGCATGAAATATGTTTAGGTCTTATTCTAGTTAATGGAACTACATTCTTTAAAAACTGATTATGTATTTGTTTCAACTACCAAGACAAGCCAGACCATGGGCCCTTCTCAGTTGCTTCACTGAGGTTTTATATAAATATGATTTATAGGCAGCTTGTATTTTGGATATTAGTTTAACATAGGAAGCTCTAGCTTGAATAGACGTTTAAATTCAACTCATATATTCTTGAAGAAAATTTGATTAGGTTCTCAATTATATGTTGTTAAAACTAAAAACATCACTGTCACAAGTTGGAATAGCCTTGTGTTTATTTCTTCTTGTAAATTTGATCATGGGACATGTTTACCCATAATAATGATTGTGAGGTTACAAAGTGGTTTGAGTTGATAAACAAGGATTTCTATGCTAGTCTTTGTTTGGTATTCTTTAGTGCTTTAAAGTTCCAAGTCCTATGATATGATTAAATGTAATTTGAGTTGTGGTCACCCTGGTATATTGATGCTGTTTACGTAAAGCTTCATAAAATGTCAATATTAATCTTATTTGGACTTGTACACATTCTAAATCTCTGCATAGATCTAGTACAAACTTAACATTCTAATTCATGGAGATGGACATCCATGTAGCCAATTTCTGATTAAATTAATTGTTCTTGGTTCATAAATAATGCTTCATCCGGAGACTTGATTTTTTTCAGCATGCCTAGTTTCCTTCTTGTGGTTTTAGGATTTTATTCATGATCTTTTTGTTGGTGTCTCTGTTTCCTTGTTGTGGTTTTAGGATTTTATTCATGATCTTTTTGTTGGTGTCTCTTGACATCTGAGGATTTGTTCATGATGGTCTTGAAAATTGTTATGTTGTTTAAATTACTGATATCAGTTGATCTTCTTGCAGAGCAATCCAGTTGCTAGATGGCGAATTTGTCAGGGTTCAGTCAATAGTTTATCATTTTCATGTGATGGAACATGCTTAGCTACTGTTGGTCGAGATGGTATGCATTTAATTAGCAATTTTGCAATTTCTACTAAGAATTTGCTCTATTGTATTTCCTGATTAACCTCAAACAGCTTGACTTGGCAGGTTATTTAAGAGTTTTTGATTTCGCAAAAGAGCAACTAAGATTCGGTGGGAAGAGCTATTATGGTGCCTTGCTATGTTGTACTTGGAGGTATCTACTACGTACCCATGCAATTCTTATTATTCCACATAATTGACCCTCATATTTGTTGGTAAATCTACTTATCCTACTTAGTGGTTATTTCTTTCTGAGCTAACATTTTTAGAGATATTGATGTGTATACAATTTGATAAAACAAACTGCTGAGTTAGCTTTTTAACATCTAAACCTCAGGATCTTACCTACATATTTTCTCAATGCATACTTTCTATTTTCCATAGATGTGTTTTGTCATGTTGTCTTTTGTATGCCATATCATCTAAAGACTGCAGAAGATCTTTGTTTCTGCAAATATGCCATTATTGAAAAACTTTATCAATACTTCAAGATTAATTTAATTATGAGGAAGTTAGATTGACTGCTATTAACTATTTTAGTCCCGATGGCAAATATATTTTAACCGGTGGAGAAGATGATCTAGTGCAAGTTTGGAGTACTGAGGATAGGAAGATAGTAGCATGGGGTGAGGGCCATAATTCATGGGTATGTCTAATAAAACGAGACAACCAGTTCCTATCTGATTTATTTGTCCATTTCAAGTACGCTTATAATTGAGGATCATCAGGTTAGCGGAGTTGCTTTTGATTCGCATTGGTCAGCGCCAAATTCAGAAGGCACTGGTGAAAATGTCGTGTATCGTTTTGGTTCAGTTGGTCAGGTAAAGTTTATAGTAGGTTGTGAAGCATTGTTTTGTGTGTTTGAGCTATACTTGGACCTTCATTTTGAAGGTTTTAGAGGCTGTATGCTTTCTCCTTCGATAACTGTATCTTTATGTATACACCCTTGCAGGACACCCAACTACTGTTGTGGGACCTGGCCATGGATGAAATTGTCATCCCACTTCGTGGTCCTCCTGGTGGTTCACCGACTTTCAGTAGCGGAAGTCATTCTGCCCACTGGGATAGTGTTATCCCTGTGGGCTCCCTCCAGCCTGCTCCAAGAATGCTAGACATCCCTAAAATTTCGCCTCAAGTTGTCCACAGAGCGCATGTTGATCCCCTCTCTGGTGTGATATTTACCAATGAATCTATTGTAACGATTTCAAGGGAGGGGCATATCAGGATCTGGATGCGTCCTGGTCACGGTGAGAATAGTCAATCGAACTCTTCCGATGCGGTTGTTCCCACTGCTAGTCTGAAGGACAGACCTGTTGCATACCCCATCAAGACCAGCGGCTCCAGCTACAAGCACTCGTCCTCGGTTCTTTTCCAATGACAACCCTGCCCTGCTTGATCCGTGTTCCCAGTAAATGTGTCAATGTGATGATTTGCGGCCAACAAAGAAAGGCGATCGATCCCATCTACATCATTTGGAGAGTGAGCCGCCCGTCCTGTTTTGCTTCCTCATGCTGTATCTTAATGGTTATCAAAAGTTGGTGCTGCCATTTGTGTGGCAGCTGAGCCAATAATGGAATATGCTATTTCTGTAGATACATATATTCCAACTGAAAGGCTAAAAGCAACCTCACATCATTCTCTCTCGCTTGCTATAGGTTCGATATGTCCTGTTTTGAACTACTTCTCTTCGTTCTTATAGGAACATTCGAAATTTCAAGAAAGAAAATTTTAGACATTCTCTGTAAATCAACATGGAGAATAGTGAGTTGAGTTTTGTTTTGCTCAGAGACCCCTCGGTTTTTTCTCTGCATTTCTGTTTCATTATTGCAGCTCCTTTGATTTTTTAATGCAATCGCTAAAATATGAATTTATCCATGTACTTACTAAGTCTTTAAAATAATTAATTGTCTTACTAGTTAGAATTTAAAATAACAGAGGATATTAATTGCCTTCTTAATAATTAAGATTTAAAGTTTATGTATAAATAATTAATTATCTTCCTAATAACTACGTTCTCTTGCCCTGATTTTCAGTTCATCGCAAAATCTTTGCTGCCACTTTCAACATCGATTGGGATGCAATCGATTGTCAAAATTTAGAAATGATTACCTATTAAAAAAGTCCGCGACCTAAGTATTATATCACAGTAAGTGTGTGGTTACGTCTCACAGGAATTAATTGAGCACTAGTGATTTACTATTGTGAGTAATATAAATAATCCAAATGTTTATAAATAATTGCACTAGAGAAAGTAAAGAAAAGAAGTAAGAGAGAGAGTAGAGAGAGTTGGGTGAGAAAATTAGTAAAAGTGGATATTCTAGAAGTTTGTTTTTATTATGATATTAATTAATGTGCAGCGAATTGCCCTTCCCTGATTTCCAGCAGCTAGTGGCACCT
>JBBPFP010000126.1:2030324-2041317 GCA_037974795.1 Kaempferia galanga | reverse complement strand
ATTCCATAAAAATATCCTAAAATTCCAGAAAAATCATAGAATATTTTTAAAATGACTTCTAGAATTTTCGGGGCGTTACACTGCACTTGAAAAGAACTTGATTATCGTGGCTTTAATTTTTTAGGAAAAAATTTAATTCTCAAATTAAATAGCAATACCCTGTCTCCCTCACGCAATTCTCTTATCATGATGTACTATGTCTTGGTCCTTTCATTGTATCCCTTGGCATGATCTTATGCATATTGCCGGATTTCTTCCAACTCATTTAGTTGAAGCTTCCATTTTTCACCAGTTGCTTTTAAATTATAGTTCAGTTGTTTAATAACCCAAAAAGCTTTATGCTCAAGTTCTATGAGTAAGTGGTAGGGCTTTCCATAAACAATCCTAAATGAAATCATTCCTATGGGAGTCTTATAAGTTGTCCGATACGCCCACAATGCATTATCTAATTTAAGAGATCAATCCTTTCGAGATGCTAGCACTGTCTTCTCCAATATACTTAATCTCCCTATTTGATATCTCAACTCGACCACTTGTTTGGGGATGATACGGGGTGGCTACCTTATGCCTCATTCCATATTTCTTTATTAGATTTATAAATTACCTTTCTATGAAATGTGCTCCCCCATCATTAATCACTGTATGTGGAATTCTGAATCGGGGAAAGATAACTTTTCCTAAAAGGATGATGATTGTCTTAGCATCACATGATGGAGATGCCACAACCTCAACCCATTTTGTGACATTTCTTGTCTCCTGGTGATGTTGCAGTCCTTTGATGGTGATCACATGCCATTACAAAAGCTCTTGTATCTTGAATATGTTAGGCCAATAGAAACCTGCCTGCAAAACTTTTACTGTGGTCTTCATAGCTCCAACATGTCCTTTGTAGGTTGAAGTATGACAATGATAAAGGATATCTCGAATCTCCTCATTGGACACACATTTTCTGTAGATACCATCCTCACATCTTCTATACAAAAATGGCTCATCCCAAATAAAATATTTTACATCCACTTGGAAATTATTCCTCGATTGATACATGTATCCAGGGGTGGAATCCCACAAGCTAGGAAATTGGCTAAATTTGCATACCACAGAGCTCCTAAACTTCTTACCGACAAAAGTTGTTCATCGGGAAAAGAGTCATTGACAGGAAATTCGTCACTTGTCCTTTCCCTCCAATCTTGGTTCAAATGGGAGAGATGGTCTGCTACTAGATTTTTTGAAAATTTTTATTTTTGATTTTTAAATCAAACTTTTGGAGCAGTAATATCCATCGGATAAGTTGGGGTTTTGCATCTTTCTTATTGAGAAGGTATCGAATTGCGATGTGATTAGTGTAAACTATCACTTTTGATCCAACTAAATACAATCTGAATTTGTTAAAAGCAAATACTACTATTGATAGTTCTTTCTCAATTGTCGCATAATAAACTTATGCATCATTGAGTGTTTTGCTAGCATAGTGTATGGCATTTAGATTTTTTTTTTATCTTGTCTTTGTCCGAACATGGCTCTGACTGCATATTTACTAGCATCACCCATAATCTCAAAGGGTAGACTCCAATTAGGGGGTTGCATTATTAGGGTTGTCACCAATTCTCTCTTTATTTTATAGAAAACCTCCAAACATTCCAGACCAAAGTTAAAATTAGAATCTTTTTGGAGTAGATTTGTCAACGACTTCGAAATCTTAGAGAAATATTTTATAAACCATCAATAAAATATAGTATGTCTCTATCACTTTGACCTTGGCTTTATCAACTTCGGTGTCCCTCTTAGGAATCCGATATCCCAAAACTATCCCTTCATGAATTATAAAATGGCATTTCTTCCAATTTAAGACCAAGTTGACATCTTCACACCTCTGCAACACTTTGGAAAGATTTGTCAAAATGAAATCAAAACGGGTACCATAGACAAAAAATTATCCATAAAGACTTCCATTATTTCCTCGATGTGAAAAAAATGGCCATCATGCAGCGCTAGAAAGTGGCTAGATTATTACACAGGCTAAAGGGCATCCTTTTGTAGGTAAAGGTGCCATATGGGCAAGTGAACGTATACTTCTCTTGGTCGCTTGGGTATATTGGAATCTCCTAAATATCCATCCAAATAGCATAAATGCGAGTGCTTAACCAACCGCTCCAACATTTAATCGATAAATGGTAGGCGAAAATGATTTTTTTTTTGTTCAATTTCCTATAATCAATGCACATACACCACCCTATAACTGTTATAGCCGGGATTAGCTCATCATTCTTGTTTTTGACCAGTGACATCCCTCCTTTTTTGGGACTACATGCACTGGGCTCACCCACTCACTATCCAAAATTGGGTAGATCACCCCTATATCTAACAATTTTAACACCTCTTTCTAGACCACTTCTTTCATATTTGGGTTCAGTCACCTTTGGTGTTCAACTAAGTATTTGTAGTTATTCTCGAGCAAAATCCTGTGCATGCAATACATAGGTTTATCCCTTTTATGTCTTCAATCATATATTCCAAAACTTTTTTGTATCATCTGAGCTCCTTCAATAGATTTTGAGTTTTAGTCTTAGTCAAATCAGTGTTTATAATCACTGGGTAAGTATAGCTTGGTCCAAGAAATTCATATCTGAGGCTCGAAGGATGTGGCTTTAACTCGACATGAGGGGCCTCCCCCTTTTCTCCATCATCTTTACTGAATTCAGAGTCACCACAATCTTCTTCCTCCCCGAATAAGTTTAGGCTTTTATCCACTCCCTATGGTAAGCCAAGATCTTCTTCCGCCCCATATAGCTTATTATACTCAACTTCACCCTACAACATGTGTCAATTTCAGAAGGTTGCTGAATAACCATTGATAAATCAAACTCAACTTTCTCTCCATTTATCATTAGTAAGAGATGATGATTTTTAATGTCAATCACTACACTAATGGTGGCTAGAAACGACCTTCCTAATATAAATGGAGTCTATGGGTCTTCTTTCATGTCCAATACCATGAAATCTACTAGCATCGTGCACCCTTCGATCTCAATTGGCACATCCTCTATTCTTCCTAAAGGATGCTGGATTGAGCGATCCACTAACTGTAAGAATACATATGCAGACTTTAATTCTTCCAGACATATCCTTTTGATTTATGCATATGACATGATACTCACTTCGGATCCTAAATCACAAACAACCCTTTCGATGTAGACACCACCATAGTGCATGGTATTGAAAAGATTCCAGGATTTTGTTGCTTGAGGGGTCCCCCATCCTATATAAGAGTGCTACATTTGTTAGACAATGCCACAACACTCTCTCCTTCCAATTTACCTCTTTGGGTCAATGCTTCCTTGGGCAACCTCGCATAGCCTGGCAATAGCAGCTTCCCATACTGTGAAGTCGCCTCTGTTTGAAATTCCTTTTCCAATTCTGGAGCTTCATTCCTTTGGCTATTTGCCTTGCCTAACATCATTCCATATGGGGTTTGGTGATGGTTTAAAAAATCTGGTAGGTGCCTCTCCCCCTGAGAAACTAGCCTTCCAGATCTTTATCTTGCTTTATTAATACCTTGATTCACACCCTCAACATATGTCATCATTTGCTCCACATCACTTCCATCTTCAAGAGAGAGGTTTTCTCTTGTATTTTCTCCCCACAAGCTTATATTCGACATTATTTACTCTACAAGTGAGTATGCTTCCTAGGCATTCTTCTTCATCAAGGAACCTCCAATCGCTAAATTCACTAAAACCCTGGTTTCAGTAGAAATCCCTACATAAAATATATGAAGTATGAACCACTCCTTTAGCCATGGTGAGGACACTATAATAATATTCCCTTTAGTCTTTCTCAAGATGTAACCAACGACTCCCCTTTAGCCTATTGGAAATTCATGATCTGAATTCTCATTTTGGTTGTATTGGTTGAGGGAAAGTATTTATCAAGAAAAAGCCTCTCCATTTGGTCCCAAGTAAAGATGCTTCCTAGTGGAAGTGAATATAACCAAACACTTACCATGCTAGACAAAGAAAAATTGAGTCCCATTAATCTTATGACATCTTCAGAAATGTTATCTTGCTTTAATGTATTGTAACAAGTCAGAAAACAATCTAGGTGCTAGTACGGGTCCTCTTGAAGTGTACCCCCAAACTGTTACTGTTGGATGATACAGATTAATCATGGTTTTAATTCAAATCACTAGCCCCGATCACGGGCCTGACAATACAAGATCTCGAGGCCTAGGATACAATTGAAGAGAAATCCTTCAAGGTTCTAGCGATATTAGCTATCCTCATGGTTTCAACTTAGTCATTCTCCAAGCTCCTGAAAAGAAGAGTAAAATGAACAAGATAAGTAAGACTTAAAATAAAATGCTGAGTAAAAATAAATGTGGAGTAAAAACAAAGAAAATAACAAGAAAAGAAATAGTGTAATCCAACTAATCTGATATTCAGTTAATATCAATATGTCTTAGTCTCGGTAATGGTGTCAAAAACTTGATGTGTTGCAAATCCACAAGTGCACAAAAGTGCCGTCAAGTAATACAAAGATCAAATGCACAGGGATTGGTGATCAAATACTAACTTACTAATTAGACCTAATAATGTAGATGAAATCAGAAGTGTTGAATGTCAGGATTGCTAAAACCAAAGTTCAGATGTTGAAGAGAGCAAGAGGGTTAGAGGGAGAAGAAAATTAGAGAGATCACAATAGAAAGGTAGAGTGTGATCAAAGAGAACAGTCAGAGTAGGCAAGGAGTTAGATAAGCAGACAAGAAAGAGGAAAGTTAGTTAGAGAAAATGATCAAAGGCTTTGGGTTTCACCTCTGTGCTATAAAACACTTGATCTATGCCTCAATTCTTGTCCTCAATAATGGTTTGTGTAGGTAGACCATCTTATAGTATCTGATGTAAACTTTTGCTTATTCAATGTCATATCAACCCTAATTATCATCTACTTTCAAAGTATCATAACTAGTGATCATAACCTAGGGGAGATCTTGTCACTAAATCTCACGATCTCTAATTACCCTCTTTTCCTACTGTATGACAATGAATTAGGTTTAATCCATTAAACTATATGATGTCCTAGGGTTCCTCGTAATATACCGGGTTGCACTTTCATATCTGACTCTCCGTGTCTCGATTTTCTATGGGTCAAAGGGTCAGGTTGCCCTTTCGATTTATCCCCAAACCCTTGTGGGATATGAATTTCATACTTTTGGCATCAAGATCATATTAACGCAGTAGATCTAGACCACAATCCAATACATCATAGAACCAAGATAAGAAAATATGCTTAGATCAAAGAAATAGTATCTATATCACATGAAGAATACTTCTTCATCCTAGAATCTAGGAAATTACTCCATAAACGAGGGATTACAATTACCAAACATTGTTCACAATCTCAAACAATCAGATTCAAATATAGAAAATTAGAGAAGAGGGAGAAAAGCTTAGGATTGCTCATGAATCTTCCTCCTAGTCGCTCGTGATCTCTCCTTGATGTGTAGATAGATCCGGAAACTTTCAAGACTCCTCCTCTAGCCTCCTTAAGGTCCTTGCATGACTCCAGATAGATCGCTCATCCATTGGAGAAGAGCCCTTTATATAGTGTTTGGAGATTAGCTGCTGACATGGGTCATGCTGCTTGGCACGAGCACCTGTGTCAGACATGGGAGTGTTGAATCTGGAAGGCCATGACTCATGCCGTTAGGCATGAGTGGCATTGGCAAGGTAGTTGAGTGGGTCGACCCATGCCGCTAGGCATAGGCACCCCGTGGCAGGCCTCCTGAGTTCGGCACGACTTATGTTGTGGGGCATGGGCAGGTCATGGGGCACGGACAAGTCATGGAGCACGGGTAGGTCTTGGCAAGGCTCCCTAGTGGGGCACGGGTAGGTTATGGCATGGTAGTCAAGCAGGACAAGGGCACCCGTGGCAAAGTAGGGATTCTTCAACTTAATCTCTTCATTCTCGGTGTCGCTCCAACCCTCTCTCCTATCATCCAAAATGTAATAGTAGTATCTAGGAGTAATAAAAAAAATATGAAAATGAAACATAGAATCAAGATATCTCAAATTTTGCATGTAAAAGTACGTCAAATGTAGAGTGAAAACACGATGAAAACCATATATACTTCACACTTATCAGTTGTCAATGATCTTAATGGAATAGTCATAATTCATTATCACATGATAGGAGAAGGGTTATTGGGAGCTTGTAGGATCTCGTGACAGGTTCTCCTTAGGGAAATGAATCATAATTTCAATCACTATTAAAATAGGCGATGAATTAGAATTGATGCGATAGTGTAGTTTCAAAAGTTTGCAACAGATACATATGATAGTCTACCTACATAAACCCACATTAAGGATAGAAAATCAAACACAGATCAAGTATTTATTAATATTGTGGTGAAACTGAAGTCCTAGAATTGCATTCACCAATCAATTTTTCTCGATTCACTCTGCCTTTCTATTGTCTTCTTGATCACGCCTTTTTTCTCTCTTTTCACTTCACCGTAGTCTTTTGATTTTCTCATACTTGACACTCTACACCAGTGATTAATCTAGACAATTAAATTTGGTTAGTAGTCTAGTACTCAATCATCAACCCTTGTGGGTTTGATATCTTTATTACTTGATGATATCTCCGTGCATGTGCAGATTTATCACATCATTAGACATCTCTATATCATTTATCTTCTCATAAGGTACATTAATATTTATAATTAATTGAGATGTTCATTGAATCTGGGAATCTACATAATGTATCTCTACTTCTTTATTTTGAAATGCTTAATGGTATTGGGCCATGATGGAGTTCAGTATTTCTATGGTCGAGCGCGACTTTGTTCAACAAACTGCTGACCATTCACTAGCTCTTCTCTTCATCAGATATTCAAGATAAAAAACCTGACCAACTTATATTAAGAAAATGAAAGGTTTATAATTGTTGAAGATTTTATTTGCATTTATCTCAACTAAATTGTAGTTTGAATGTATTTTGGTATTTGTTCTTAGAATTGGATCATACTAAGAATATTTGAATAACACACACTATTTATATGTAAGGCAAGATATTCAACCTCTATGATTTCTTTATGTCTCTTGTAATGATTAAACTCAAAATTATTGTTGTTGATAAATCCTTTTACATAAACACCACAATTGAAGGTTAGTCTACGTGAACCCCATTATTCAACATGGAATTTCAAGCCATTAACATAGTAACCAACATACACTATTATCTAATGAAGAATTCTAAATGCAAGATTGATTATCCTGAAATCTTTCACATTTGATATTCTATGATCGTTCATCTATAAAAGTAGTTATGATATAAATTAGATGGGAATTCGATACGAATATATAAAATATAAATTATTCTCTAAATTACATAGATTTGAAACTATAATACAAATTCTGTCTTTAGCTTCTCTGCTATCTCACTTATACCAATTGATGGATTTTGTAATTATAGTTGTTGTTCGTATAAGCTATCAATGAAGGGTAATTTTAAGACATTTGTGATACCAAACAAATATAAGGGGATAAGTGTTTGATTATATCAATCAACTCATCTTATATAAGGTTTAACCTCATCATAATTTAGGAGTATATATGTTCTTGCATCATGATATTCTTATTGATTTAACCATCTTGAAATAGATCCTCCCATTAGCTTACTAAGAAACTTGAAAATAGAAAGCAACTCTAGATTTATCAGCTAAGAAGCATCAGAATTTCTAGGACACTTGCGATGTCTGATTATCACATTATAAACAAAATAATATCAGTAGATAGAAGATACTTCTTTAGCAAATAAGTATTATATATTGACCACTCAACTCTTGCTTTGTTATGAACATTATTCTTTAATTTTCTCAAAAATTGTTCAAATGGATACATTCATCTATACTTCACAAAACTAGCTAGTCATGCTTTGTAAGGTAGGTGAGCTGGTAGATATTCTATTGAATCAAAAAAAGTAGGTGGAAAATGCGCTCATACATACATAGTATGAAAGGAATGCCAATTTCTAACTGAAACATATCAGCTATTGTAATGCACCTCATATCAAATCTCTAAAAAATAGACTCGATTATATGAGTACTTGCCAAACATTTTACATGACAGTCATGATTCTCTATTCCAAACATCTTTAACCTATTCATATCCACACATCGAGTTATATTCGAGGCATACCCATCTAGGAATTTGATTTCTTTCAACTAACTACATAAAGCTTGCTTACTATCTTTGTCTAGTGTATAATAAACCTTTAGAAATTTATTGATTGTTTCATCTTGATGCAACCCTAGTCTACTAACTAATTCTTTTAATTCCTCATGTGATTTTTCAATGCTTTTAGTTCTTCTAAGCAGATTCATCAGAGTGTTAAAGATATTATCAAAGAATTTATTTCTTAACATGCATTACATCTAAATTATGTTGAATGAGTAGATACTTCCAATATGGCAGCTCCTAGAAAATGCTTTTTTTCTTTGAACCATACTTGAACTGCCTAACAATGTGTTTATTTATCTCATTAGAATTAGGTTGAGATACTGGTAGCAATTTATAGTTGTCTATTTGGTCAATGATTTCTTCGCCTGAGTTGATTATTGGCGAAAGTTTTTTGACTATAACATTCTTTATAAAATTTTTCTTATTTCACCTAAATGAGTGTTCAACTAGTAAAAATTTATGGTGATTATCAAATTAAGACACATTCCCACTACAAGGTAATAAAAATGCATCAAACTCTGTCATACAATGTGGGTATGCTAATTTACCAGTCATGCTCCATTCTGACAACATTGAGTATGTTAAAAAATCACTAATCATCCATAGTAAAATAGCATATAGGGTAAAATTAGTTTTATTCACAATATAAGTCTCTGAGTTTATATTCCATAATTCATTCAGCTTAGCAATCAGAGATTGTAAAAAATATCTATCTTCTCTTTCAAATTTGTTGGACTTGGAGTAAGTACAATAAGGAGCATAAATTCATCTTTTATGCATATTCATAGTAGTGAATTATACCGTGTTAATATAACTTGCTAAGATGAATATTACTGTTTTGACTCACCAAATGGTTGAAGTATATCTGCAGGAAGTCTCAGTCTCACATTTTATAGTTCCATTGCAAAGGAGGGAATTATTATATCAAGATGTTTCCATGTAAGAGAGTAACCAGGATGACACATTATACCTCCTTGGTGCACATACTCATTATGCTATCTTATATGGCTTGCTATTTTAGCATATTCATACAAGTGTTGAAATCTAGCAGTTAATGGGAAGTAATACATAACTTTCCATACAATCTTTTTTTTCTTCTTCCCTGTTACATGGCTACCATGCTTATAATGAGAGTGAGTATATATTCTCATTCTTTCAGTTCATTATCTTTATTCCAAAATATAATGTAGTTGTTTATACAACAATCAATCTTCTCTACTAGAAAATCTAAACCTCTCACTAATTTCTTTGTACTATAGAAGCTATCAATCAAAGGTGATCATCAGGGAGCAACTCTGATATCAATTGAAAAATATTATTGTAACATCATTCTGAGAAATGATGTTATGCCTTAATGTTAAATAACTTTGTAGTAGCTAATAGTTGGGAATGACTAGATCTTACACTTTTCTTTCACTAGCCTTTAATATGTCATACAATTGTTGAACTTCAACTGTTGATCTTACACTTTAACTGCATTAATC
The DNA here is from genome assembly GCA_037974795.1 of Kaempferia galanga. Taxonomy (NCBI): domain Eukaryota; kingdom Viridiplantae; phylum Streptophyta; class Magnoliopsida; order Zingiberales; family Zingiberaceae; genus Kaempferia; species Kaempferia galanga. The sequence goes on along the minus strand of JBBPFP010000126.1, from coordinate 2,031,596 downwards.
TTGTCATAAACCATTGATTACATTGTATTTCACTAGATGATGATTCCCCTAAAGCAGTTGTGCCAGATGAAGAAGCAATCGAAGTTTCAATCTGATGAGACAAATAAGCCTCTCTGTGACAGTACCAATTGTACTAATGAAACAAATCCTTTTTTACATAGATATATTTTCACAATGTCCTCATCACGAAAAGCTTTATTTCTACATTTAGAATGATTATATGGGCAATATAACTTAGTAACATTTATACATTCTAGATGACTCTTTACAAAGTTCATAAAATATTCAACTTTAGCAAATTATTCATCTCGGATAAATCCATTTTCTAAATGATGTACATCCAATCTTTGTTCATGTACATTGTATTTTAATGAGCATAAAATTTCCAACATACTCAAGCTTATAAGTACAAAATTTAGCAATTATGCAATTAATACAACGCACATATTATTAAGAGAGGTACAAACATGATTCCATCAATACAATCATGTTTGTATACAAACATGATTCCATGTATAAGAGAGTTAGTATAAAACTTAGCATATTATTAAGAATGCATCAAGTAATACAAGATTGATACTACAAACATGATTCTACATATTAATTAACAACAAATAAAACACAAAGAATAAGTATATTAAGTAGCCAAGGCCATGGGGCCAAGGCTAATGTCATGGCCTACTAGTTATTGTGGCCGATGAGGCCTCATAGCCAGGGCTTAGGCCGTAACTAGGGAAAATTTGGCTAGCTAAGTTTGCAGTCGAGAGCACACAGCTTGCCAAATTCATGGTCGCAAGCTAACAACTGACCAAGCTCGCACCCGTAATCTCACAATCAAACTTGCAGCCGTGAGCTCACGATTGCTGAAGCTCGTAGCTGTGAGGTCAAGGCCGTCCAAGCTTGCAGCTGCGAGGTTTGGGCCAGCTAAGATCGCGGTTGTCAGATCATGGCCAACCAAGCTCACGACCACGAGGTTAGGGCCAACTAAGCTCGCCATCGCGAGCACATGGTCAACCAAGCTCGTGTCCATGAACTCATGGCTGGAGATGATGCAGATCGGATAGGAAGGGAAGGGAGAAGATCATACCAATATCGAGGAAGAGAGTGCTGGGACCTTTGACACCGGTTAGAGGGGTGAATAGCTGATCACCCATTTTTGCTTTCTACACTTGTTAGTGTACATCTGAATACCAAAATATAAGTATAGAAGCTAAATCTGACCCTAAAGAAAGAAAATGCAAACCATAATGACACGTCGATTTAACATGGTTC
>JBBPFP010000126.1:1927095-1942653 GCA_037974795.1 Kaempferia galanga | reverse complement strand
ATTTGTAAAATTAGATTTTATTAATAACTTTTAATGTTTTAGATTTGATTAATTTTTTATAGATTGATCGTTTATAAATTTTCACTCGTTAAATTTAAATTTGATTGATAATTATTTAAATTTTTTAATTTAGAGTTAATTTAATTGTTAATTTTTTTTATTAAAAATGGTTCCAGAATTTTTTATTAATAAAAAATTTAATTTATTGAGAAAAATTAAGTTTGACTAATTAATTAAAAATATTTTTTGTTATACTTGATATTTTTTATAAAAGTAATTTTCAAAGTCAAAATTATATTTAATATTTTATTATCATTTTCCTTTCAATTTTATTTTTTTTCCTCTTTATTTCTTCTGCCTGATTACCATTTTTTATATGTTATCTTAATTTTGCTCCTGCTCCTCTATTAGTCATTACGCACACTCTCTTCTATTTTTTTATTATTTAATAATTCATTATCGATGTTTGTCACCTAAATTTTTTAGCTAAATAATTTTGATTGATAATTTATCAAACTTAAAAATTGATAAAAAGATAATCGAGTGCATAAAACTACCCTAACGTTGAGTTTCAGAAAAAGATCTATATATTTTACATTGTTGTTGTATCTTTATATCTGTTATTTAATTATATTACTTTTAGGTTACACAATAATAATTTTACTATTGTGTTAAGACTTTCCTTTATCAAATTAAAATTGATTGATAAAAAAAATTAACTAACAATTAAAAGTATATTAATAATATTATTATAATTTATTACTTATTATCAAATTAATTAGTCTTTTTAATATTTTATTGACAAAATTTAAATTTATTTAGTCAATTAAAAATACTTATTAGTTAAATATATTATTTTTTGATAAATTATTTTTAAAAGTTTAATATAAAATAATTTTATTTTTTATATTGTACTAATAAAGAAGTGAGCTTCACATGAGGTAAAATTATTGATATGTGACCTAATTATTGGTCACTGTTTTCGATTTATAATATAATTTTTTACAATATATATATATATAGTCCTTTTAATTTTTATTAACAAAATTTAAATATCTTTAGTAATATTTTATAAAAACATTTATATATATATATATTAAAAATATTAAGACCTTAATTTTTTCTTAAAGTTAGGAATGGTTGACACGATGTCACTAATTAATATTCGTACACATGAATATGTTCTATACAAATATTTTTTTTTTCTATTAACTATTATCATTCAATAAAAGTATATTAAAATTAATATCATTTTAAAAAATATATAATTAAAAAAAATTAAATATCTATATAGTCTATACCTAACATCAAAAAAATAATTAATAGATTTAAAAAACAAAAATTCTTTAATAGTGCTGCATAGTGTATGGCTGTGCCCACGTGCGCACAGGATATCAGGAAATTTCTTTGTTTTTAATTTTTTTTATTAAATTTAATTAAAAAAATTAATATTTATTTAAATATAAATCCTAAATATATTAGGATATCTCGTAAACATCTAATTTTTTCTATTTTTATTTTATTTTTACTTAAATATATTTTCTTGAGGCCATATGGTTTTCAAGGCTATGGAATGTGGTCGATACACTCCCTACTACTTCTGGATTATACTCAATTATATTTTCTATGTCATATTAAGAATAATAATTTTTTTAGCATGAATCAGAGTTTTTAATCAATTGTTACAGTATAGCAATTAATTCAATCTGAATTGAAGGGGCAAAATTGGAATCAGATAAGTGATTTGATAAAATCTTACTGTGTGATTTGAATATTCAACAACTTTAATTACATAGTAATTTGCCAAAATTTTGAAGGGAGACGCAAGCCAAGCCCCCTCATTTTTCAAGCCCAAGCCCAATAAAAATTAGGTCTAGGCCACCTTGAATTCTCAAATTCAATCCAACTTTACAAATGGCGAGCCCAAGCCCAAGCCCAAGACCAAACCCAAGCCCAATTGAATATCTTAAGGAAAGTCGAGCCATGATCCGACCATAGGCTAAGTTATTTTTCAAGTTTAGTTTAATGACATCTAGACTAAGTTTAGTTCGATGACACCAATCATTATTTCTACGATAGAAGAACACGCCAACCATTAAGAATCTATGAATATTTCTTATGAAAACATAGATTATGTCAGTTCATTGTGCAATCGTAACCATGATATATATAGATCTTTCATCATCGTGACACTATAGAAGTATGACATTTGCTATAATATTTAAGGAGGTAAATTATAGAAGAAAAAAAACCATAATGTGGTTATGAAAAAGGGAGTTGGGGGTTATAGGCACAAGAGCATTTATTAAGATTTAACGAAATATTCATCGCGTTCTTGTTACGTTCGATGTATAGGTGGGCTAACCACCTAGTACCACTAAGTGGTTAGGCATATCGTCTAGACCAAATCAAGTGACATTGTAGGTGGTTCAAGAATAGAACTAACGCAAAAGTCTTCACATATATTCGTTGTCGATCATGAGGTGCGTATAAATCCCATAAACATATTCCTATTTTAATTTAATACCTAACTTATATCAATAACACCTTTAGTACATGACCACGATAGATTTCTTATTCCCTTTTAGTAGGTTAGTCAATATTTCACCGAGGTGATGATCACACTAAGAATTTTCCACAATGGATAAAACCCTAATAGGGCAATATCTCGCGGAGGCTCATAGATTTCTTTTCACAAAGAAGCAACATGCCTATCCAAAAACATAAGCATCAACCAACTATTTTTCAAGTCAATCATCATATCTCAAAGTTACAACCCTAGATAAACTATTCCGCGGTTTGCTAAACTTGTAATTTGAGCACATTAATATCGCGGAAGGGCCTAAACTACTCCATGACTAAACTTACCGGTTCCAAAAGCTATGTGACCCCACAAGAAAGTAACAAGTGGGCAAACAAGTATTCCAACTTTTGGCTATTTAAAGTCAAGAATACCTTTGAGATAACCAACATGTTTTCTACTTCTCAAACCCTTTGCAACCTTCCTTTATTTTCCATCCTTCTATTATTTTAATCAAAGCATGTTTACATAATCTTAGTGGCCATGTACCCTTTTTGCCCCCCGCATTTTATAGGTCAAAATCTTTAGCTTTCTTCTTCTTTGTCTAAGTTAAAACTTAGGGATGATCGACGTTTATCGAGCCTCCAAGCCTTAAAAGGTGAAAGGAACATGTCTTTAACTTTCACAAACTCTTTGGGGATGACAAGGTAGGCCATTCTCGATTGAACTCAGTCAACTCCTACTATATTCGGGATTGCCAAATAGTTTCGACAAATCATCAATTTGCATACATAAATAAGCATTATAGGTCAAGTGTTAATAAGACAGGATGAACTATACCTTATGAGAAACAATGTTGAGACTAATGAACTCTTAGGTATTATACCTACTAGGGTGTTCTACACTTAGTCAATATCTTCCTTTTTATGCATTAATACTTGAGATGAATGCTCGCAAGCATGTGCCTTACACCGTTTGAGAATCCATTTTCAACTTGGACTTCAAAATCATCGTTTGTCAACATTGGTCAATAGCTCATGAAATGCGAAAGTGATACCCAAACTCTAAAAAACTTTTAGATTTAGTAGATGGATTCTAATTTCAACCAATTGTCACTAAATAGACGAAAAGATCCAATCCTAACAAATAGCAATCACAATGGAATCGTTATAAATGACGAACAGTGACCTACGGAAAAGACTAGGTGACCTAGTCCTCATATCATTCGCGAATCATGAGCTTATGCCGTTCATTGTGTTTTACTAGACCCACCAACATTTTCACTACTTCAACAATCTCTCTTACCTTTCGGTTTGACCTTTATTCATCTTTGGCATAGATCCCTTTAGAATTCATCTGGTACAAGCCAGTTCATTTGACTGTTGTAGCTTTCCTCCTGTGTCGACATGATCACATGAAGAAGAGACAAAGAAACTTATCTACACTCAAGTGGCCCTAAAAGGTGTTTTTAGCATGAGGAAGACCACCAAGAGGATTACTGAAGATAAAGAGGAATCTCAAAGCTGATAAACAAATTCATTGGCTACAAAGCTGGGTGGAGTTTTTACTCCTTGCAGTTTCCTGTAAGGCCTGATAGCTTCTCCACTCAAGTGCATAAACAATTCGAGTTAAAGGCTATTCCAAATTCATCAACCAAATGTAGTGAATTATTAGAGAATCCACCAAGTGATGGGGATGAGTGAGTGCTGATTTAACAAATGGACATTCCTTCTTCCCCACTTTTGATTTTTCCTTTTTGCTTTTTCTCCTTTTGGTGTCCCTCTTAGAAGCTTTCCGAGTGGGTTCACTAATGCTCCGTCACATTCCAAATTCCCTGCTGATTACCTTCCTGGCCTTTGGAAATCCTACTGTGAAAGTATGAAAGTGAGTTTTATCAGTATAAATGCTAGTTTTACTGGCTAGTATACTTTTACCATCACAAGAATTTCAATTCTCGTTGCAAAAACGAGTCTTCGTGTAAACAAAGAGTTCAAGAAAAGTCGAAACGACAAGAGAACTTGTTGCTTTCGCAACTACTTTTCACTTATGTCATGTAGAATCTGCCGAACTACAACTTAATCTAAACTAAAGTGCTCAACATGGTTAATTGGCATAACAAAAAGCCCAACAACTGTTCAAATGTCAATGTCGACAATCTCCTGTTCCTTGTCATCAAAACTAGTGTTGCAGGGATGACTCAAGGCGAATTAGGCAATCATGAAACCAAGTGTCAACTGGTCATTTTGATCATATGTAATGGAAGACAAGAGCAGGGTGTCAAAGAAGGGATTGGCAATTTGGCATACAGAAAAGAGCCACCATAGACAATGATAAGACATTCAAAACTATATCAGAGCATCGATAGAGCACCTACTTTAAGGGAGGATAATTAAAGGGAGGGATGTAGTCCACCAAAGTTGAGCTTTGTGGGACTCTCTGCCATGCTTGCCCACACTAGATTTGCCATAAACAATTCAGTTTATGGTGCTGCAGGAGCAAATGAGTCATTAAGAAACTAATGCAGCAAGCAAGTTTAGTCATGTCCACATATATAACAAAAGGAAGGGTTGAGGACAGTTAACGAACTGGCACCAGTATTCTTTGCAAAAGACTTCCCACTTTTCACTTAAAATAACAATACATCACACTTAAGTCTGCCACTGAAGCACTTCCTTTTACCTTACCTTACTATCCTCTACTTTCTCTACCACAGCCACATCCTCATCCTCATCTGCTCCTCAGGAATCAATGGAGAACTCATTACCTACCTCCAGAGCTGAAGCCTTCCCCGCCGGCCTACGGGTGCTCATCGTCGACGATGATCCCACCTGGTTGAAGATCCTTGAGAAGATGCTCAAGAAGTGCTCCTATGAAGGTACTTTAGTTGATCTCTCCCTCCTGTTTCACTTGTAGCTGTGGTGTTTGTCAAAAAGACTTACTGTTTACATTTTCTAAAATTTTTAAGTATTAGTAGGATGGCATCCCTTGTTGATGAGGTTTTATTGGGATTTGAGAATTAGGGTTAGTGCACATATTGTTAGATATCTTATATATGATGGGAATGAGTTTATTTAGTTTTTTTTTAGTTTCAATTTCTTGATGTTTTTGAAATTGGAGGAACTAGAAAGTGTAGAATATTGTTACTTCCATGAGTATGTAAAAGGGGGTTTCTTATTTTTATGTCAAGCAATTTCTGCACCTATCTGAACATTCTGAGAGTTTTTTTAGTCATCATTGTTTAAATTTACTTTGCTTTGTTGGGTGTTTTCCATAAGAGAAAGGGGCATTCCTTTCTTAGGTTCAAAATAGTAGTTTTCGAACTTTATGGCTCATATCTGTGCAGTTTTAAGTTTGCTCAAGGATTCTGCGTCCAAGCTAACTCTTTGTCAAGGACCTCGTATATATTGCTAAACTAAAACCCATGAGCTTGTAATTGTTTGGATAAAACATGTTAACCATAACTATCTTTAGCTTTCTTGTCGAAGTATATTAAGTAAAGAATACTAGTTATGATGTTTCATGCCATCAAATTTATTCACTTGTACAATAACTAGTCATGTCCTAGCTGTTTGTCATCGACTACTTGAATTCTTGCATTAAGCTCTTTGTAAGGCTAAGCCATTAACAGAAAAATCTACCAAACGTTTTTCGTCCAACAGCAATGGTCATGCCCTATTTTATCGCATAGGAACACATCATATCTTCTGCCCTATCTTCGATCTGTTCAAGATCTGATCCATAAAAATCTGACTGTTCAACTAGATCAAATCTAATCCATAAAAATATATTTAATCCACATGCCTGATTGAATCAGATTCAAACAAATTTATTGTCTCGAACTTTGGAAACAAGGAACAATCACAAACTTATTCTTTTACTCCCACTGTCTACTGAAATAAAATTTCAAAATAGAATTATGAAGGCTTTGGTGTTGTTATCTTAGTCATCCACATGCTTCTTCAAATCTTTAATTCTTTGTTTCTTAATGGAACTTTACTTGATCAAACTTGATTCTAGAACCAATATCTGTAATAATTGTAAAGATTATGCTCTTGTAGATTCTCACTCTTTGCCTTTTTTGGTAGTGGAAGTCATTCTAGCTTTACTCTTGAGCTTATACATACTAATAGGTGCGGTTCATGATTGACACACTTGATGTAAATAATTAACTATAAATGCCTATCTTAGATAATATTTCCAAATTATTAAAACACCATAACTAAAGCTGGCCACAAGAGAGGAACCATTGTCGCATCACACCTTACCACTTGACATAAATCATCACACCTTACCACTTGACATAAATCTACTCGTACAATTAAGGCACTAAGTCATTAATTCTTATTTTCTAAATTTGATTCATTCCCTATTCCTAGTTCCTTTAAACAAACAGTGGAAATGCAAAAAGGTGCAATGCTATTGAGAAAGAGCTTAAAACCTTGGTCGTAAATCACACATAGGATATGGTACCACATCAACTAGATTATCTTGTGGTCAGATCAAGATGACTGTACCCTATCAATTTGAAATCAGATAGATTCTTAGATCAATATAAAGCTTTCTCAGTGGCATGAGGGTATTAAAAAGAAAAAGAGTAGACAACAATAAAACTTTTGATCCTACGGTCAAGATGATTGTTGTTAGCACCATAATTTCTATAGCAGCTGTTTGAACTCAATATATTTTAACTGGATGTGCAAAATGTGTTCCCAATTGTGACCTATATATTCACTGTGATACAATGGTTCTCCTAACAAAGTATTCAAACTAAGAGAAGCTCTCTGTGGTTTGAAGCAAGCACAAGTTAGTTTGCTAAGCTAAAAATAGTGTCATAATAGACGGGCTCTTAACAAATTTATAATGATTATTCTTTATTTCTAGCTTTCATAAACAAAGGCAACATATTTGTCTGGGTTTATATGAATTATAACTTAATTATTGATGATGACTCTCTAGGTATTTGATTTATTAAGCAAGTTCTTTAAAAATCTTTCCAAATGAAAGATCTTGAACAAGCATCATATTTTTTTGGTAGAAATATCATGAAGAAGTATGACAAGATATTTTCTCTCCAATCCTACTTATTATGGTTTCTAGTGGAAAGAAAGGAAATTATGTGCTCTACCATCTCTAAATCATCGAATATTGCATAATGTGCTCTACAATCTCTAAATCATCGAGTATTGCATAATGTGCTCTACAACTAGTGAGATTAGCCATTACATAGACAATCCTTTTCAACACCTCACCTAAAATATTTAATTCAACTTAATAGTATATTGCCCATCCAATATTATATTCCCTCTTATTAGCCCAAAATTCTCTATATGGGACTAAACTAAGGTTTAGAGTGTTACATTGATTCTCAATCCTAATTTGTAAGCCTCTTTTTTTTTTCCTTGGAACAATATGGCACTCAAGCAAGCCATAATTGTCTTGTTATTATGATCGATTTTGTCCATTAGAAGTGCAAATCAGATAACTGTAGTATGAAAATTATTGTTATCCAATGTACATCTGTGATTCCTTTTCTCGTGCTTGATCATACTTCTTGGGATAATTGGGTTCTATCTACCCCAATACCTGTATTGAATATTGTTACTAACTATGAGTGAACACCTAATATCTACCCCAAGTTCAAGTAGCATAGTTATAGACAAAGTACAATCATCAGCCCAAACAGATGTTTTGTGCAAATGTTTTTACGAAAGCAAATTTCATTGGGAGATAGGTTTTGTACCATGTGTTCTTTTCTGATACTGGTGTATAGAAGTGCTTAAAAGCTGATACCTAAAAAGAAAAAGATTGCATTAAGTTAAGATGTTCTTAACAGCTTACACAAAAGCATATAGTAGTAGTTCACTTTTGAATGGAATTTTTGAAGTTATTTTTGTTTAAGAAGCTAATTTTCCTAATGCAAAGAAGTGTTTGATATCTGATACCTGGAAAAAAGTATTCCATTAAATCAAGACGTGTTTAACAGCTTAGGCGGAGGGATCTGTAGTTTGTTTTCTAATTATTTTCATGCCTGCCACAGTAACTACATGCAGTTTAGCAACAGAAGCTCTGGACATGCTCCGTGGAAAGAGAGATCGATTTGATATTGTAATCAGCGATGTGAACATGCCGGACATGGATGGTTTCAAGCTTCTTGAGCAAGTTGGGCTTGAAATGGATCTACCTGTAATAAGTTAGTTATCAAAATCCAACTATTTCAGCATTCAATACATTTCCTGTAATTTGTCTTGCTCTTTCAACAACCATAGTAAGTTTTATATCTATGTTCTTAATGACCATTGCAGTGATGTCTATAGATGGGGAGACAAGTAGAGTAATGAAAGGTGTTCAACATGGTGCTTGTGATTACCTTCTTAAACCTGTGAGAATGAAGGAGCTAAGAAACATATGGCAACATGTTTACAGAAAAAGAATGCATGAGTTGAAAGATATAGAAATTCATAACATCCATGAGGATACCAACATTCTAAGAAATGGATCTGAAGATCCTGATGACAGACAACATGTAGCTGGAACTGAAATGAGCTCTGTGCGGAAACGGAAGGATTTAGAGAGTAAGGAATTCGTTGAACATGAATTCAACGATCCTTCTACAGTAAAGAAAGCAAGAGTAGTTTGGTCTGTTGATCTTCATCAGAAATTTGTAAATGCTGTGAATCAAATTGGGTTTGACAGTGAGTATTAGCTAATTAATAAATGAAGCTCACATAGTTTCATATCCCATTTGGATTAGAATGATAATGCAGATATTCTTCATGATAGTTTCTTTAAGATATATAATAATGGATTTTACACTTCCATGACTACCATGTGTTCTTGCAGAAGTTGGTCCCAAGAAAATACTTGATTTGATGAATGTACCTGGCCTCACAAGAGAAAATGTCGCAAGCCATCTGCAGGTATGAAACTATATATTAAGATTCCTGTGAGATTCAAGAATTAAGCTGTTAGCTTGTAAGAAAACGCTTAAGCCAAACTTCACCAATAAGATGAAAACATGCACACATTAAATTAATTCATGAGTTTGAAAACAATATGACTAGCACTTCTATGTCTACGGTGTGAAGTATGGATCCCTGATAAACTGCAAAAATATACTTGTATTTCTTTGGCTGAAATATTTCTCATGAAAATCATTAATATGATTTTGGTTGCTACATTCTCAATTTATTACGATATTTTTCAGTTCCAGATAAAAGAAAGCAAAGTCTGATATTTGTATAATTTGTTGTATTCTTATAGAAACAAATTGCAGCATTCTTTGTTTTGGCTGATATGTATATGTCTAGCAAGTGCTTCACTAACATTGTTTTGGCTATAGTTGCCATCTTTACTGCCAAGTTTCAAATTTGAAAATGTCTTGTTTTCGGAAACAAATGTGCTCTTCCATCAAAGTACATGTAGGTGATCTCTAAAAATAAATATTTTTTCTACTGCAGAAATATCGACTTTATTTGATTAGACTACAAAGGCAGAATGAAGGGCGTGCGTGTAGTGGAAATCTGTCATCTGATTTTATGAACGGTGAAAATAGAGGAAATAGTGGGTTCAATTCCTCAACAAACATTCAATCAGAGAGTGAGCTAACCACATACACAAACACGACCGAGAATTTTCAAACTCAAGGGATTGTTCCCAGTGTTCGTATTAGTGAACCAAAGAAAATAGAGCCGGTTCAAATAATAGGAAGTAAGAAAGTACCATCAAATGATGTTTCATGTGCTTCGAAGGTCAACAATGCCCCACATTTGAGTGTATTGCTTTCTTTCAATGACAAGATGCCTAATATTAAGAAGGCATGTGAGCCTGCAACACCAAAGCACAAGCCTTTGCTTGGTGGAACTCCAGTGATGCAATTCATGCAATACCCAAAACAAGAAAGTTATAACATATTATCAGAGTACTCATGCTTGACTTATGTTGATCAAAACCTTGATCCTTCTTTTCATCAATATTCATCCACTCTACCAGCATTCATCTCAGCTACTTGTACCAGTGAGAAGGATGTGAAAGATCTGTTTGAAATGAAACCTGTCCTAACAGATTACAGAAATGGGCACTTCACTGCTATACCTGTTCAAGTAAAGCGTGGAGCAGTAAACGCTCAAGACATTGGAGCAGTTTGTAAAGTAGAAGGATCACCAAGTATACAAGATTGTTACCTTAATGACAAATACAGCCAAGGATATTTTCCTCTCACGTATGAATTCAGTCTTCAAGGCGAGACAGAAGCAGATTCTTTGCCTGAGGATGTGCATCTATGTTCACTTCAGAAGATTGGTAGCATTGAGAATTTGGGTTTCAGCAGTGCAGAGATTTACCAATATGGTGACTCAACACCTACTACTGATGTCGAAAGTAATTGGTATGATAGTTCGGAATTGAACGGTGAGTATTCATATGATCCAGTGGAGTACCCTCTAATTGACGAATACCTTTTTGCGTAGCAATCCTCTAACATTTTACTTCAGAAGAAGTAAATGACTCTTATATTCATATTTACTGCATGTGCTAGTGTCCTAGCAATATGGCACCAACATGATGGACTGGACATTACTTTCCATCCAGTTATTTTGAGCAAGGATGTACTCTAGACAGAATTCTAATAACGTATAATTGAAAAACATGTAAAGGAAGTTACCAAAAGGCTGCTTTGCAGTGGCTATATAATCTTTTGCTGCTCGTATAATCTTCACTTGCTGCTCCCAAGCATCTAATGGACTTTGTCAGAATTCAGAACAGAGTTTAAGATGTTACTTTTACTTGCATAGAAACCCCAATACCTGTCAGAATAAGTTCATTCATGTATGCAAAATGCTTTCTAAATATTTGAGCAATTGGTTGTCTTGCACTGATAACTGCTACTCTTTGTTCTTCTTTCCTTGTTTGAGCACCTTGAAGTCTATTCAGAGCAGGTACCCGGCTGTTTGTGTTGTTTACTTAGCTGTTTCTAGAAGCTATTGATTCTAACACAAAAGTTGAAACACATAATTCCTGGTTATCATTTCTTCACATTCTTTTTTTTTTTTTTTTTTTGCTCTTGGTTGTCCATTGAGAATAAATTAACCATGGTAAATTGTCAGTCTCAAGTTCTTAGGATTCGAAAGGTGATTTTTCTTGGTCCAAGCAAGCTGTAGAAGATTTCATTAGAAAACACTAACTTGAGAGATTTTTTAAGTTAACTGAGCTGAAGTAAAACTGAAGAAAAATAAGAAAAATCAACCAATCTTTGAAGCCAGTTTAGGACTATGTTAAATGAGTAACTTCCCTTAGGCCCCTTCTGGAACAGGTATATTTAGTTCTTTTAGGTTTTTTTTAATGTTTTTTCTTTCTTTTCTAGAGTTAACACTTAGCATGTGTACTTGTACCTTAGTTTTCACTCATCTTTATTACTCTCTATATAGGTGTAAGTTATTAAAGCAATGCATTATCTACCATTCTCATGATATTGATTGACGGTGCTAATCAAATCTAAATCTATTTACTGCAGTGCTTTTCTACAAACATTGTTGTAGGCCTTTATTAGAACAGGGATAAACTATCCATTCATTATATCATCAAGTCTAATTGCTTGGTCATTATGTTATTCACTGCAAGTTTCTAATTTTTAGGTTGGTTAGTTATTCTATAATCTATAAATAGATGGGTTGTTTTTCTATTTGATGGAGAATAAAGATTCTTAAGTTTTCACTTGGTGTCAGAATCTATCAGGCTCGGTCCTACCCCAATAAAGTTGCCTTTCTTCTCTTCGCTGTGATATCTACCCATCTCTCCTCAGCACCAAAATCCTCCATCAAAAAAACTGAAGAAGTGATATAGGAAAGCAGCGTTCAGGACCCTACATTAATTAAAGGATCCCTAGGGAAAGAATTACTCTATAAGAAGCATGAAGAACTATAATTGATTGAAAGTTCAGTTTAAGATTCTTTACATATTGGGAGGTATATTAACATGGTAAATCCAAAAAGGAAAAATGTTGTAGCAAGTTTTAGTGTTCAAACTGAGTACAGAACAAGAATACAACCTAGCAATGAAGTGGATTAAGACTTCTTTTTATGATCTTATTATTAATAATATTAGATCAATAAATATACATTATAACAATAATGTGGCTGTTTATATTGCAAGCAATTCAATATTTTATGAATACATTAAGGTTGACCAAATAGATTTGCCTATATATTCCATTTCTGTAGAAAAAAATTGTTGTTTTAGCTTGCTATGTGAAAGTTGGTACTCCGTTCAAATTGGATTAATTGGACAAAACACATTCAAAGATATTTATTTATTATTTATAATAATTTTATAAACCAAACAAAGAAATAAAAACCATCCTGCGTATTACATTTCTCATAAATAATTTATATCATTTCGTAACAATTATATTCATAAATCAAACACACCATCAACATTTAATTTCGGTCGTTAAGATGTGAAGCAATCGTAATTAATTACACTTGAATGTTGGTGGTACCAAGGAAGAGCAAAACCACCAGTTCGGTGAAAAACATGGCAAAGATTGTAAGAGCAGTGCTTCAAAATTGAACCGCACTGGCCGGTTCAATAGACTAACTCAGGAATTAATGACCAAACAGAATTGTAGTTGACCAGAGGAGAACACTATCTTTACAAATAAATTTCTATTTCAAAAAGAAAGGCAAAATGATTTAATGAGAACAAAAAGAAAAGTCTACAAAGAAGTCGTAAGACAAAGCAGAATGATGATTATCAATTTTGATTCGTTCACATAATGGAACTTTCCAAGGTTCTAATAATTCATACACAACCTTGGCTTGGATTGCTCCCCATTTGAAACAACCCCACAGTTCACTAGCTCAGCAAAGTTGGGTCCCTTCCCCAATCTCATCTCTCATTTAAAAAGTCATTAAAATTATCTTGAAGTCTAATAGCATTGCCACACCAACTGACATCTCAACTTGTTGCTGTTATCTTCACCAGTTTTTAAAGTATTAACTAATTAGTTTTAAACAGCACAGATCTCATGGAATCCTTCTTTGAACAAAAAAAAATGTAAAATAACACACTGGCTTAATCCTTGCAAGTGTCGACCTAGGAGATCATAATATTTGTTTAACAAGGTCCTGAGAAAACCATAAAATAAACTTTAAAAATCTTACCGGATGACAACCCGTGAGAAGAGATGCGCAGGTTCTCGGATCTTCTGGAGACTGCCAGCATTGACCTGATGGAGAAATAGCCTAGCTACATAAATGGCTTTTGACAATAGAGGCAGTTATATGCTGCTATGAAGGTTACTGATAACACTGAATAAAGGTCAAAAAGGAAAAGGTAAAAGAAGAAGAAGGACGATAAGGTTGTAACAAATGATCTCAAATTTTTATCAGAGCGCTTCAGTCTAAATCTTCTAATTATTTGTGAACAAGGTTCTTACAGAACCAGATGTAGGTATAATATCCATGCCTAGAACACTAGCTGTGCTACATAAAGCATCATCACCTTTGGTTAACAGTATTCAATCTACAACAAAGCTTACCTTTTTGAACAAAATAGGTCCTTAATTACTAATCCTTTAAAAGAAAAAGAAATTAAAGACCATCCATCAAGTAGTCACAAGTCTAAGCTTTCGTTCAATTCATTCCTCCTGTGATTACAAGGGGTTGTATGTCTCTTATATGCAAAAGAATGATTCTTCTGAACTACAAGTTACAAGAATGAGAAGGATACCCTTAGTAACAAGATGGATAAACAACAAAAGAATTAGGATTAACCTTCAACATTTGTCAAAACACCTATTTCACCATGAGGTTCTCATTATGACATTCTGTATCTTGATTTGATGAATATAATTAAGTTCTTCCCCCTGCCATGGAACAAGACCACTACTCCGGTCCACAAAGTTAAAAAGAAAACAATACCTGATACTTGTAATGATTGATCACCATGAGCTCCTTGCCCATTTTCACATATCTCATACCTTATTTCAGTTGGAAATGGTGCACTGCGTTGGTGAGAGAAGGATCCAGAGCCTCAGGCCGGAAAATTGACTTGTGCTGCTCAGACACTAACAGCAGGCATGTATATCCCACCACGACACCTTCCAAAGGTGTGGTCTTTCCTCCGGCGGGACAAAAATTATAGCATGTCTTTCTAGAGAACATCGCTCAGTGTGAGATTGGTGGGGAGGTACAAGAACTCATTGACGTCGATGCATCCTATCCACAATCAGTGGCTTCTGGCCAGAAGAGCACAATGCGCAAATCCTGCTTCCTGGGTCTTAACACAGGGCCACAAACGGCGACGGACTCTGTAATTAGAAGAGAAGATTGATGATCCAATGGATTGCTCGACTGCGGCGGATAATTTGCGGGGGTGCTGCAGCGGATAATTTCCCAGGCTGCTGTTAATGCAGGGGGCGTGAGAAGGTACCTGGACTTCGAGAAGTTCTAGCCGAAGACGCACTCGAACCGAGAGGGGCCGGAGAGGCGGGCGGGGCGGAGGTTGAAGCGTTTGGCGAAGACGATGGTGGAGCTGTCATTGGGATCTACTAGGGCGGCGTAGGTGAGGTGGTCGAAAGGGAGGGGTTGGAGTGTGGGTAGATCGGAGGAGAGGGAAACGGAGAAGCCTCGAGGCCGAATGGGACAGCCGAACGAAGCCGTTTTTATATTATATTATATTAACCTATTATATTAACATATTTATTCTGTCGTATTTATTTTAACAATTATTTGAGGGATGCGTACATATTATATTAATATATTAATTTTTTATATTCATTTTATATTAATAATTATTATTTGTGAGTTTTCTACTCATTTTTATTTTAAATTAGATACATATAATTTAAATTTTATTTATACCGTTTAAACAATAATATTATTTTTAAATATATTTATTAGGTAAAATAATTTATAAATATTATTTATTTAAAATTAAAATATTATTATAAATTTAAAATAAAATTAAAAAATAATATATAAATTTAACATAAAGTAAAACTATATAATATTAATTTAACCATTAATATTATATCATGATCA
>JBBPFP010000126.1:1889626-1900261 GCA_037974795.1 Kaempferia galanga | reverse complement strand
AGTGCTAACTGTATCAATACAAGCAACAATACTGAGCAGCTCAAATTTGATGAGACACTTAGTTATGACATGTATGATTCATCATATATGGATGAGCAGGAATAGGCTATTTTTTTCAAAGGAGACGATGAATTTAGAAGATACTATAAGAAAATTCAGATACATGTGTACAGAACTGAAATATTTATTCAAATCCGATAATCTATTAGACATGATAAGATATTTATGGTGAACATTGTATATCACTTTTTGGGTGATTGAAAAATATTTACCTATAAAAAAACTCAACTCAATGCTTATTGTTTTACTATTTTTTGAATGTCTCATTTTACCCTTCTTTGATCTCTGGCAACATTTGAGCCACTAAACAACACTAACTTGGTTACATTAAGTAGCTCCGTGAGCTCTATCAACCCAACTCCATGCTCCTCTTCTTATAATTTCTCGGATATCTCGTATCATCTTTCTCTAATCTCCAGTAGACCTCAAGTCACTAAGCAACACAACTTGACCTTGTTAAGTTACACCAACTTGGTTGCACCAAATAACCAAATACAATTCAATTTCATCAAATCTTAAGTTTTGAGATTTTTGTGTGCATTTTATTAAGTTCTTGTAAAACTTCATGCACGTATTCGTAACACAAATAAATCTAACTTAAATTTTTTTTTATCAAACATTTCCAACACTTCAATCAAACATAACTCTTAATGTCGTAAGAAAAAATTATTTCAATGTGGTAAATTAAAGTTTGAGTTTGTGATAATGATTTATGAAAAGCTTTGTCTCCATCAGCTCCCCTCTCCTTTCACCTTCTTAATCACCATGCCATTAGATATTGTTTTAAGGTTTTCTTAACAAAATGAGTGAATTTTTGTAGGTAAAATTAATTTCAAGGTTGAAGAAGGAAACAATGTCCTATATATAAAAGGAGAGATAGGTAAATGCCTCATTTAATACCATATCATCAATTAAATAAGAATATAATAGAATGAAAATTAAATGGATCATAAATTTAACATTAACTTTTAAATATTTTAATATATTTAATAAAATTTAAATTGTGATAGATATGAAAAATCATATAATGTGATGAATTTATTATTAAATATAGAAATTAAAAGTTATAAACTAATTTTCTCTCGTGTATTCTTTACTTATAATATCATATTTCTAAAATAGAATTTTCTAGGCAGATATTGGATTTCTCATTTTCACATATTTAATTTTTATAATATCCAAATCACATACAGTATTCTCAAAATGTCCTTTTTCACAAAATAATTATGATTTTTTTTACTCTATCCATTTAAAAATTCACTAAATTTTAAATTTTAATAATGAAATATGAGACAAATACATATTTACCATTATGAAATATTTAAATATTATATTTATCATCACAAACTTATGGTATTTATGTGTGCTATTTTAGATTTATAATATACGGTATGCATAATCAATTGTAATTAAAATTAGACTAATGATATTTAGTTAACATTATATTAAAAAAGACATTGATTATAGTTTAACAATTAATTGTTTTTCATCATTTTATCATTTTTTATTTTTCTTACTATTCACATTCAAAATATCAATTTAAATACATTATACAATGTACCCAATGAGAGTATTGACTTACCGAAAAAATTGCTATCGTACGATTTGAAGCAAAAGTCATGAATTTAAATTATAGAAATAATTTCTAATAAAATACAAAATAATACTGCGTACAATGCACTCAACATGACAGGCAAAGTAAAACTACATCAATACACTCAATGTGATCTGATATTTCCTCGGATCGCATTGATAGAAATTTCGTGCACCAAACTAACCTTTCAATCTTAATTTATTTATGTGGAAATTTAAATTTTAGTGTATAATTCTCAACCACATTCATTTCAAATATTAAAATCATCCAAGTTGAGTAGATGAACGACCACACCTGACGGTAGGAACCTGATAAAATTGAACCATCCTTTCTAACTCATGTTAGCCATAGTTAATTGAGAGATAGGCTTGTATCATTCTTATCCGCCAATAAACTCTATCCAAACCAATATCAAATGCATTTTACACAAACTGTTCCACCTTTCATTCATTTCTTCTACACGAGAACATAACGAAGTCAGAATAAAAGTTGTCACCAAAATGTTTGATCAGGTTGATTGAAAGAGCTGCAAAGAGGATAAACACAGTGGGGGTGGTTTCATCTGTTAAGCCTGTAGCTCCTCCCTCTGAAGGCCCCGCTACCAGTGGCATTAGACGTGTTTGGCTGACCACGATAATTTGGTTGTACTCCCCAACCCAATGAAGCCACCAATCTGTGTCTGTAAATCAGGTGGGTCAAGGTTCAAACTCAAACAAAGTTAGCAAGATTGTAAAACCCAACCAGCTGATTATCCGACCGCTTCTTGATCTTGATAAACAAGGATGGAAGGTTAGCACAAACCAAGTTTTAATCAGGCAGTTCATGAATAAATGAGAATCAGTCACCAAAATACTGTGTCCATCTAGTACCACTAACCAGCTTGGTCAATAGCAATTTATATCAAAATGAACTAAAATTAACCGATACAAAAATTATATTTACATTTTTGATGGTTTGTACGTATATTTAAGTCTATTGGTATCATCTAGGTCAATGTTCGCAATAATTTGATATGAAATCTCATTTATCAAGTTGTAAAAGCTGGATAGGAAGGTGTTGTATTTGGGCATTCTCAAGGAACCCTTATATGGAAATTCTTCATTAGCAGACACCTGATCTAGATCTAGATATTCCTCCATCAAGCTAATTACCACCAGTGCTAATCATGGCCACCAAGTACTAAATACAGTAATCTGACTTTATAAGGCCTAGGGATGACGGTGGATGATAGAGAATCGACTAATCATATTTTTGGATATTAATCGATCCCATACTTCATGAAGAGAAAGACCATAGAAAACTTGATACTTGATGAAGGGAAAGACAAAATATAATAAAAAATTATTTAAATATAGATAATGATATAGTAGAAATAAAGTTCAATAACTTAGGAGGATCCATATATCCACCCGGGAATAAGACTTAGTTGTTATTATTGTTAATTGATCCCGATTAAGTATCCACTATCCTAACCGTTTAATACTCAACTTAGATATTAAATCGGTATCTGCTCATAGGAAGTTAAATGTGTACTGAGCGAATTGGGTACCTATGGATACATGCAATTCCCAAATAATCTGAAACTGATTACTAGCATAATAGAATTCCCAAATGTGAATTGAGCGAATTGGGTACCTGTTGATACCCAAGAATCAGGTACTCATTGCCAACTCTAATTTGGCTCGATTAAGATAACTTTTGTAAGATGAGTCAATATAAAAGGATACACCCAGAAGGGAGTCTTCAGCAAATTCCTTCCAGTAGCAAGTGGATGTAACACTGTTAAGAAGTAATATGAATGACCAGCAACGATTCCCAGGAGGCTCGGCATAAGGGGAGAGCCAAATATGACATCCAACATAAGCATCGCCCATGGTAGATAAAATGCCTGCAAATTGGAAGAAACTATGACTAAGATTGCACTCGGATTTGCTGATTGTATAGAAGAATATAGCAAAGCAGCATATGATATACCCTCAAATTGACAAGGCCATATATATTGATCTGTGCAGTTGGAAATTCTCGGCTCCAAACATAGAGAAGCATGAAGACCATAGACGTCCCTAGAAAGGGAGACCAAAAGAAAGGAATGGCAGACAAAACCTAGAAGAAAGCCATGTGAACTCACAAACTTTTAATGCTTGCTACTCAAAACTAACAGAAAGAATTGAATAGAGGTTGTGACACGATAATTGTACACAAAATAGCAAAATGATTTGAATTAAAAGTAGGTAATCAGGCACCGACCAGTAAGATAAATGCTCCAAACAACATCATCCAAAGAAAATCTGCTGTGCGTCTATCAAATGGACCCTTCTCCAATTGTACACCATATCTTGCTCTACATTTCAATTTTGACAACAATTGTATGAACTATCACAATACACTTAGGAAACCTCACTCAAATTGAAACAGCCGTACATCATTAGGAGCCGTATGCCGAAGTTGATTGAAAATTTACCAAGGAAGAAAAAATTGGTAAGGAGCCTCCATATCTGAAAATGCAAAAGATTGGGAGTTCTCATAAGTATATGGAAGAAGCAGACATGTGTGTGAAGTTGTTAAATTAACATGATTACAAACTATACTTGGAAAAGAATAAGCCAGAGTGATTGGAGGGACTAATTATTGGTGTTTAGTAACCAATGATATGATCACAGAGATTGACAAAGGGACTAACTATAAGTGTTTAGTGATCAATGATATGCCAGCTAACAGGAACAGATGCATAAGAAAAGCAGTGTTAAATAAGTTATAGGGATGAAATTTTTTGTTGTAGGTCTTGCCAACTATAGCCATTTGGAAATCTGACTGCTACTGCCAATATTGATAACCAAGATATAAGCAAGTCAATTAAGAAGAGGAAGGATTTCAAATAAATTAGTAAATAACTCCAACAAAGAAAAACGGGAACAGAAAAAATGGAATTTCAAAGATGAAGCAAAAATGCAAAAAATTTCCTCACTAATCAAATGTTCTATGGAAAAATCCAAGTGATATTATACCCAAAAGATTCAGTGGTTTTGTTGTGAATAGAAAGCTTCAATCAAGGTGTGATATGAAGCAAATTCACATATTTCATTTTTGAAAAAAAGCCCATGCTATAGTAAACTTTTTAGAGACAATGTCATGGCACTTAAATTTGAAAAAGAAATGACCATTACTTAATTTTATTGTTGAAAGTAACGATTTTAACGAACTGAGAGACTGAAAGACACATGTGAACCTTAAAAACATATCTTTTCACTTCCAGAAGAATTGCAAAAGGTTAAGAAAGACTAAAGGCATATAACAAACCAACATCACAGGTTACTTAATTTTATTGTTGAAAGTAAAGGTTTTAACGAACAGAAAGACTGAAAGACACATGTGAACCTTAAAAACATATATTTTCACTTTCAGAAGAATTGCATAAGGTTAAGAAAAACTACAGGCATATAACAAACCAACATCAATCTGTGCCATAACTACCATTCTACTCAATGTAAGGATATACCATTGGAAAAACCAAATTCATTTTGTATCATTTGTTGATTATTTTAGGCAGAGTTATCATTGAACTTTGTTTATTCCAAACACCTTCAGCACTACTTAACTCTGAAATTCATCAGACATTTTTTAATCAACCTTTTCTAATTTTGATATTTTTTTTATAATCAAATTGCCTATGAGAAGTAACATTTTCTATCTCTACGAATAACTTCATATATCCCATCTTAACATTCTCATCTCTACTAAATTATTTAGGTGGCAAAGGAATAATACACACAAAATAATTTAGTAGAGATGAATGAGAATGTTAAGATGGGATACATGAAATTACTAGTAGAGGTAGTAAAGGAATAATACACATTAAAATGTTGGTTATACATAGATATAAAAACAACAACCACCATAGATATATAGCTGATAACAACCAGAAACTATAATTGATTGTACGTAGCAAAGGAGTAAAAGGGTAGCATCTACCTGAAACTTAGTAAATACTGCATGATATATCAAGGCAATATGCCCAGGAGCAAACAAACCCAATTGGAATGCTGCAGTAGTCAAAAAGCACAGAGTACCATAAGCCTTGCTCACTGGTGGAAGAGAATTGTAGAATCTGGAAGGAGATGCACTTAGTAAATGATATATCAAATGCATGATAATAGTTCGAGACTCAACCATTTCAGTTCATGTGAATAATTGTAGTAAGCATCTTGAACTTGAGAATAAATATCTATTAATAAGTACAAGGCAACGGACGAACATGCATATATAACAGAAAAACACTCAGAAAATAGGCCTACAGAATACATCATTCCTATCGCAAAGGCATATAGCTCATCAATGAGTGATATATTTATGTATGCCCACAGCTATGTATCAATAAATAGAACATAACATTTTCGTGTTTACATTTTAGATAGATTATAAGGACTTCTTAATAAGACCTATTACATGTAATCCTTAGTTTCAAGATTGTATAGTGTGAGTAGTTAAGTATAGCTCTTTGAGATAAAATAAGAGAAAAATGTTAGATGTTCAAAGAAAACCAATGGAATGGATTCTACAGTTAGAAGAGTTGAATCAATTAGAGTTGAAAGTATAAGAGGTAGAGGGAGATCAAAGATAACTCTATTTAATTTAATAAAAAGTAATTAACTGATTTGGATATTTGTAATGTGGCCTTGCAAAGATTTTATTGGGGGGATAGGATCCATTTACTAAATGCTATAGAATTGAACTTTTACAGTTTGATGATGAAGATGATGATGATGACGACGACGACCCATGAACAAAACACTCAGACAAAAACAATAGTGTCATCTCCACCTGGTCAACAAAGAAGAAATTGTCTTATTTTTTAGTTAGCATAAATTTGGATTAATATTTTTTTGGATCAATCACAGCTTAAATTCAAGCATTTGCCAAGGCATCAGAGAGTTTTAATTAAGTTTGGATCATGTATACCAGTTCCCATTAAATAAATTTTTGGTTGACTAGGCAAAAATAAAATAAAATAATGCTCCAGGGGCACTGTCTTCAATTCTGAAATCTAGAGAGAACGCATTGCAAAGTGCAATTAGACCTTAATTGGGGTTTGTGTAACTGAACGTTGTACCTTTTATAGTGTAAGTTACAAGTCTGAAGAACCGAGGGAACTCCTCTGCGGTCCCAACTCCTACACTTCCACCTTTTATGATTTTGCCCATTCAATCCATTAGATTTGATTCACCCTGTTGTACTGTTAACCTGATGAGATCCTTTCTTTTTTGCTTTAACGAAAGTTACAGTTAAAGATGTAGAAAAGGACATGGTAAAACATTCAACTCAGTTGTTTGTTAATTTGTTTTCAAAACAGTAGACAGTTAAGGGTAAAGCTATGTGAATCCTAAAATTATAAAATCCTTCTTCAGCAGGAGCACTATTAGTATGCTCATTCTTTCTTGGATAGGGACTTGTGCTTGTGGCAAAAGATGACTCGCTCACCCCAAGCGCTCCTCACCACCGGCCCAACAGCAAGATAAAGGGAGTAAATCATGGTGACCGAGTAACCTCTCTAAGCGGGAGGGATTTTATTTCCCGAGGGATTGTTCCCCGAGGATTCAATCTCTGCTCTCATGTGAACTTATGCTAGCATATACTTGCAGTAGCCAACAATCCTTTATCAGATTCTCTTGTTATTGTATGCCATGTAAAGGGAATAGATGTATAATGTTGTATTCAAACATAATAATAATCAGTAATTAAACAAATTAAAAGAGACCCTTTAAATGGTTTGTTTTCTGTTCCTCGACCATTAAAAAATATGAGGGCATGTGACCACAATCCATATTCACTCATCTTCTTCTTTTCCCCCTATTCTCTAAAACAAGGTTCCTAAGTCTTGAATCACCTAAGTAATTGCATTACATATTTCTTGGAAGTCGGAGGATCATATTCGTACCATGACCTCAATGTTTCTTAAGAATATTAGTCACAAGGACAATGTTGAGATTTCATTTCAAAAGTCATGATATTTTCTTTTATATACAATAGAATGACATGCTTAAATATATAGATGATTCTGAATTAAAAATTTTGAAAGGTGATTTTCTATGGTTGAGGTGGTAGATCTTAGTAAGTAGGGCAAAGGATTAGAAATTATGTGATCAATTAAATGCTTTGACCTTGCAAATTTGCATGATACAATCTGGTGTCTTTTCATGTTAAACTTGAAAAAAGTTGGAATTTTCTTGCAATTATGAACTATGCTCCCTCTAAGTCAACTAGAAACTGTATCTACCTTGGACTCTAGGTCTTATGTGACATTAACAAACCAATGTATTTAGATGCGTTCAAATATCTAGAATGGGTACGTGAGAAATTACAAGTTTCATGAGATCACTAGTCGGAGCAACTTATTTGTTATATAGAGCAAGATAAATGACAACACAAAAAATGTTGGAAGCTTATGCTATAAGAATATATGAGCCCTTAATGATCCACTCTTTTGGGATTAATCCCACATTTGGACGGAATCCAATCCCAAGGATTGGTTACAAATTAGTTTACCATCTTAACAAATGCCTTGGACGATGATTCACTTACCAATTGCCACCATGACCTCCATCAAGGTGACCTTCTATCTCCCAACTCCCTCCTAAACTCCTACTCGTGGATCTTCTTAACAGATCATCCTCATAGGCCACAAGCTAACCTCATCCATTTCAAGTCTATAAATCCAAGCAAATGCACTTCGACCAGAACATCAATTACAACTTTCATGTTCTTCATCTACAACAATTTTCAACATTCTCCACTGCAATATTTCCTTTCCTAGTTTCTGCCGTTTATTCAGTTTTGAGCATAAGATCTTAACCATATCTAGCTCTATTCTCACGTTGTTTTTCAATTCAGTTTTACGCATAAGGTCTTAACCTTCTCTATTCTTTATCCCTAAACTTGTTAGACTGATCTCATTAACTGAGAGAAACACCAACAGAAATGTCTAGGATCTTGTGACTTATCCTAGGATGTTGAAGAGTACAGTTACACGAAATACAGGTTGCTTGCCTTTCATGCTTCACACCATATGAACACGAACATCAATATATCTTAGGACCAGCTAAAAGCTAAAGGAAAATTATGGTGCGAGCTTCTTCTGAAAAGAAAAACACGTTATTTAAATTACCAAGAAAACAAAACAAAACGCAATGTTTGTGATAACGTACCCTACACTTCAAGCAAATGATATTAGAAAAAACGAAAGAGCAAGTCAACTTCGGAATCCTATGAAAGTCTTACTAAAGACAGCAATCAAACAGATCCAACAGCATATGAACCAAAATCAAAGATAAGAATCAGAGTGAGAAACTTCAGGAAAACAGACAGCAATCAAAACCTAACTTATCACCAATTTTAATTCAAAGATGAACCTAAAGCAAAAGATATAAATCCAAAAGAGCAAAATTTGACGAACACATCTTCTGTTGTCGGAAGAAGAGAAATAAGGGCTTATGCCGAAGTTATTGTTCATACTCAGCGGGAGAAGACATCCTTGGTTTTGCAAGACGATCTCAATCTCGATCTCGATTCCGATTCCTTTCTGTTTATCACACCAGCTAGGGACGGAAGAACTATAGAGAGGCTTCTAGTGATTGACGTGGAAAATCAACGGTGATCTTCGGATCGCCGACTGTCATGTTTACAAAGAGGCGTCGAGCAATCGACGTGGCAAAATGATTTCGACCGTCCGATCGTTCGATCGAACGGCAAGGGCCACATTATGTTTACCCAAGGGCCTCGAGCAATCGACGTGGGAAAATGATTTCGACCGTCCGATCGTTCAATCGAACGGCAATCAAAAGGCTTTTGGTTTAACTAGGAAAAAAGGAGGTAGCTAATGAGATAAAAGGCAAAAAGGAATTGAAAATCTACTTTTTCTTCTTTGACACGGCCATTTTAAGTAGAAGAAAACACATAGATTATAATAAAAACATACATATTATTTTATAATTTTTAAATGAATGAGTTATTGATATTTATAAATTTTATTATCTTTTGCATAGACATTTGCAAGTTCATCCTACACAGTTAAATTAAACACAATCTTATATGTATTTTACAAACACTTAAAATTTTAATATATGTTCGAATGGTCAAAGAACGTTTCTTTAGAATATCTCATTAAGCATCAGTACATTATATTTTTAAAATTCCCTTTATTTTTTTATTATTATTGTAATAGTTACAAATTATTATGTTATAACATTATAATACTATAATACTAACTACAATTCATAATACTATAACTCCGATTAAAATTAATAATACTATAATAGTAACTACAATTCATATAATATAAATATTTTATCTCTAATTAATATTGATCAATATTAGTTAAAATAAATCAATATTATTTTATAGTAGCTAAGAATCATAACTACTATAATATAAATAAATTAATATTATATTGTAACAAATCACTACAATAATTGTATAGTTGTAGTAATTATGGAACCATAATTATTACAATTGTATAGTGATTAAAAAAATAATGATGGATTTAAATTTATTCTCTCATTTCTGTCCTTCTAGACTAGACTCACGAGTTTTGTCATTCTTTATTTATGTTGTATCGATCATGTGTAATATAAAGAAGATAAGGTGAGGAAGCACTTTCTAAATTATTATGATTTACCTCCTCCGATCCGTGTTGCCCTAAGGACGGGTTGGCGGGGACACTGAGGGCAAGCGAATCACCTTTTACCATATGATTACATTTAATATCAAAAGAATATCTCATTTCGCATTAGTACATCATAGCTATTACAACATGAACACTCCAAGTTTGATCAATATGAATAAATAATGGTGTAATTGCTATAGTAAGTAACATTCGATAATTTTATCACTCCAACATTAGATAATATTATGTTATAACAATACTTTAACTCCAATTAACACTAATAATATTGTATTATACTAACTACAATTTATAACTCTTGTAATAT
>JBBPFP010000126.1:1841957-1853117 GCA_037974795.1 Kaempferia galanga | reverse complement strand
ATGATTGGTTTTAAATCTTATTAAATTGATTATAGGATTGATAATAATGTTAGCTTATTAAGTTAGTCGTAACTCCTTGGTAATTAATTTGAGTAATTAAATTTCAGGGTGTTACATATAACTACTAGGTGCCTAGTTCAAATGCAATCACATGAGGTGCCTAGTTGATTAGTAGGGATCGTTTTAGTACAATCACATGAGGTGGCTAGTTCTTATCATATATCAGTACTCGATTTCTAGTTCTCATGGCATTGATACTTTTATTACTTCATGATGATTATCTGGGACTTATCTAATCCACATCATATGCCACTTCAACACACAGAAAGACATGGCTAACACATCAACATTCAGTCTACCGATGAGGATAATCTGTCTACCGATCCCTTTAGTCTACCAATCTTACAAATAAAGGCAAGCATAGTAATATGATAAGTAGGTAAACTATATTCTGATAGTTGTCTAATTGTTTGATCTAGACTTTGGAATTCGAGTGAATCCCTTAGTCGGATAGTCACTTAAGGATGTCCCCATAAAGAGTACTTGACTTTACCCATTCTTCCTTTTGGAAGAACGACTCCAATCTAGGAGCTTACCTAAACTTACTATTGGACAAACCTTGGTCCTCCAAACCCATTTAAGCTTCCTCTACTCAGCATTCTATCAGTTGGTACCAAGGACTTTCTGACTTAATCTCCAATCCTCACTAGCCTGTCATGCCACTCCTTCATGTTTAATATACTAACCCATCTAGCCTTAGGTGTCTAGTGTCCTTGATCTACTAATTCTTCCTTGCCTATTATCTAAACTAGATGACCTATCAGGACTTCCCATGTTAAATATCTACACACCTGATTAATCTTGTAAGATCACAATCAATTAAGTTAACTTTATATTCTTTACTGATATCAGAATCCAAGTTAGATTATCTAGTGCTCTCTGCACCAACATCTATTGGTCTTTTGATCACTTGGTGTTCAGT
Organism: Kaempferia galanga; assembly: GCA_037974795.1. NCBI lineage: Eukaryota > Viridiplantae > Streptophyta > Magnoliopsida > Zingiberales > Zingiberaceae > Kaempferia > Kaempferia galanga. The sequence goes on along the minus strand of JBBPFP010000126.1, from coordinate 1,852,135 downwards.
CAACTGTGACCCACATTAGAATTTTCTCTTTCATGCTAAGTATCCAGTCAACGATAACCTACTTGGACTTCTCCACCGTCAAGTATCCTGTCAACTTTAACCTACTTGACTCTTTGCTCAACCAACATATTGATTGACTATCAGATATTCAGTAAACCTTAATCTATTTAACGTTTCACTCGACCAACTAACATGTTGATGAACTGTCAAATATATTGATGAACCGTGACCTACTTGACGTCTCACTTGACCAACTAACATATTGATTAACATCAAAATCTAACTCGAGCCAACATGAGCTTGGTCAACCTTGACTAGAGGTCGATTGCACCAATAAAACACATATTAGAAATACACATTTTATCAACCTTATCAAAATAACCTAGTTGAACTCTATTTTTTAAAATCCAAATATCTAGCCCTTCGAACTAACTAATCTTAGAAGTGATGTCTGGCCCAATGAAAGTTTCCCATCAGGAATAAGGGTAAATCAAGAAGTGCAAATGGAGGTGTAGGGTAGCCCAATGGGGTGTGTGCTTAACATGTTTCACAAAACATGAAGCGAAAGCAAAAACAAAATGATAATAAACTATTTTATTACAACACACGATTCACGCATGGAGGATATATATCACATAGATATAATCATAAAACAAAACTTTTTAAAGAATAACAATTTATTCTAGTGCTACCTTACGGATGATGTGTAAAGGAAAGGGCATTAAACCTTGCCTCTATTCATATCCATGCCAAGTTCTTCAAGACAACTCCAAGAGCAACAAGATTTGCTTTCGATCGGTACTAGCCAAGCGTGGAGGCGATGCGATCCAAGAGAAGAAGAAGAAGAAGAAGAAGAAGCGAAAAAGCTCCTTACTTTTTTGTGGCCGGCGGCCAAGAGAGGGGCGGAAGAGAGGGAGAGGCTAGACTTTTTTAAAATATCAAACCCTTAATTAATTAGTTAGTTTTTTCTCTATTCTATATCATATATATAGATCTCTTAGTTAACTTGGTCAATATTAATTAATATTAATATAACAAATCTCTTGAATAACTTGATCAAATATTAATATAAATTAATATACCAAATCTCTATTGCATGACTTGATCAAATATTAATAAATATTAATATACCAAAGTTTTAAACCATTATATCATTGGTTTATTTATAATCAAAACAACTTGATTTAAACCAAGCCAATTTGGCTCATGAATAAACCAAAATAGGGTTAAACTCTTCCATAACAGATATGACCTATCATGCTTCCTCTGTAACAAATATTTCTATATTTGCCCAATATTTTATCCAACCAAATATCTTATCTTTTTTGATCTAAGAATAGAATTCTCATACTTATTTTATGTCTTTTAGATACTCGTAGTGTGTAACCTAATAGGTTTCTGGTTTATCTTGGTTGTCCATAATTAACTATTTAATTATAAATCGATTATGAGTAGCACCTAGTAGTATATCATGATCCTCAATTAACCAAAAAATCACAGTTGATTCTAAAACTAGTTCGGAACCCTTTAGCATCTACAGTGAGTCGTGTTGTGTTCCTTTCACTCATCTTATACCGACTTGGTTCAGGACATAGTCTATGTGTTTTCCTCACTAGGCTGACTACATCATACCTAGTCCAAGTAATACTTTCTTATCATACAGATTCGTATTACTCCAACATGTTTCTTAAGAGTTTCATACTCTTAATATATGATATTTTCCAAAGACTTTGAGTAACAATCATAACAAGTGGTCATAAGATATACGTCTCCTTATAAGGAGTGGTGAATCCTCTATGGGTTATCCAAGCACATTCGGGTAGAGAGAGAGAGAGAGAGAACCATATATAACTACTAGGTGCCTAGTTCAAATGCAATCACATGAGGTGCCTATAGTTCATTAGTAGGGATAGTTTTAGTACAATCACATGAGGTGCCTATTTCAAATGCAATCACATGAGGTGCCTAGTTCATTAGTAGGGATTGTTTTAGTATACAATCACATGAGGTGCCTATTTCAGATGCAAAATCGTGCATATATAACTAGTTAAATAAACGGTTGTAGTCAATTAAATCAGCTCGAGAATCCTAACTTAATTTGAGATTGAGTTAACACGTTGACTACAACCTTAAACATATGTTCCATGACCAAACAAATTCCTAGAGACTTTATCATTACGTTTCCTCATACTCATAGCTAGTCTCTCAACTCACATAGATATCATCAATGTTGTTTTGCAATTGAGTGCATCTCGTTTTGAACATTTGAATCATCCAACTAACAACTCACTTGATCATAAGGCTCCTAGTCAACCACAACTTTTTCTTGATGGATTTTCCTTTAAGCTATGCAATCTATACGCTCAACACACGTTTTAAAAATACAAGATAAGTTTAATTTGAACTCTTCATCTACCACATCAAAATAACCTAATTGACCTCTACTGCTTTAGAGCATGATTGCAAGAAGAAGTTATTGTTCAAATTATATTGGTCAATTGATGACGTATTAGAAAAAATAACGACACTTTTGGGAGTGACTTTGTTTTTATTTTTACCGGGCTGCGCAATCATATTTGACCTTACTAAGCCATTAGGAAAAACATAAGTTAATATGATAGGAAAAATCACTTCACACCTAGCTACTTAATCATCCATACACACCGATACTAATAATTATGTATCATAAGTGAATCATGTAACTCATATTAATAAAAAAACAATAGATTAAATAATAAAGAAAATTATATATTTGTTTGAGAAATATTTTATAAGATACAAGCTTTATCAAAACGGTCTAAAAATTAAAATTTATGATTTACAAATTATTAATGTTTTTTAAAAGAAACATATCTTTTTGGTAGGTCATTCAGGTCAACCAATCACAACTAAATCAATTAATATGTATTCAATTCTAAAGATATGTGAGGTACAATTAATGAGTGGATGAAGCACAAGTTACGTTCTAAATTTATTGATAGATAAAAAAAAGACTATCTATCTAATATTAAAAAAATAAAAAAGAAAAATATTCTTGTTAACATCCTAAATTTGTATTCTGAATTGCTTAATTCTTATTAGAAATATGATTTTGGTATCACGATTGTAGTTAAAAATGATCATGCTAATTTCAGACGTCTCTATCTAACAATCCATGTTCAAATTATATATATAAAAAAAAAGATAAATCATACCATCTGAATTTTATTATCACCAAGAACAAGTGAATTTGTAAACATACCACTTTTGGAAGTTGGTAGCTTTTCAATCTGAGTTGGACTTCGACTGGGCTTGGTGACCCTTTTCCGCATTAGCGCTTTGCCAAATTCAATTTGGAGAGGAGAAGCAGGCGGTGGTCCCCCACTGTCACATGGAGCACGGTCGAGCATCTCGGTCGCGGGGCCCACCGCGTGCGAAACAGGAAAAAACTCGCGTGTCTTTTATTCTCAAATTGGGTTTAAAAAAAGGGAAAAAAAATATGAGATATTGATGGCCTACCAAATCCGTGTAACTGAACTTGTTTTTACCAAAGATTAAAAAAATCTCAAATTATATAAATCAATATTTTTTTAAAAAAAAAGTTTGACGTTTTATCTCCAAAATATACCTTATTTTCCTGCTGAAAGCTACGTAGATTATTTCTTTCAGAATTATTGGTTGTATATGTAAAAATTATCAAGAAGTTGTTATAAATTTTTAAATTAATTTTGATGAAATTTAAATAATTTTAATTAATTTGATAAAAACTATTTTAATATAATAGTATTTAGAGTTTTAGATTTACAGTTAAAGATTTTAAAATTTTAATCACAACGTATAGAAAGTAGTTGGTAGCTGCTATAGTATGTAAATATTATTATGTAGTTACTACAGTGCATAAAAATTACTCATCAGTTGCCACTTATTATCTACTACCACGTAAAAATTTAACTATTTATTAAAATTTTAAACTTTAAATTATAAACTTAATACTATTATATTAAAATACTATTATTAATTTAGTCAAGATACATTTAAATTAAATTTTATAAAATTTATTTTAAATGTATTAAAATCATTTAAAAATAATCTCTCTAACAACGTAAATAACTATTACAATCCTATAATAATCTTAAATTAAGTATTACACATCAGCTAGTCCTACTAAAAATTAAAATAAAATATTTGATGATGCATTCTTTGAATTTAATTTCATTAATTTTAAAAAGGAGCATCAAAATTTTAATTTGACACGTCCTTTTTTTATTTTTGTTTTTTCTCCCCTCACTTTTCTTCTCTATTCACTTGAGATAGCTTCATCGTAATTTCACGGGTAAATTTAACCATGCCCGCTCGTCTGTTGTTTTTCCAATATATGTGATTTTTTTTGTTCAATTAAATGCTTTAGATTTAAAAAAAAATATATTTCAAATGAGTGTTTTGGTGGAAGAAATATATTTTGATAGCCAAATGCGGTTTATTAGTAAATATAAAAATTAGATTTACATTTTATATGGTAAATTACCTCAGGTATAAATCTAAGTCAACAAAATTTCTAAAGTATGGGACTAAACGGAGAAAATCGATGTGGGTCCCGCAGGATTTGGAATTGATGCCAAAAATCAAAAGCACGTTTTTTCAATTTATTTACGATCGACAATCGCACTCGAGTGAGGGTCATCTGCTATGAGTATTTATTGTTGATAGAAAACTTGTATAGTATGATAATTATATTAAAATTAATCAATATAAATTAAATATTTAATATTAGTTTAAAATTTTTTAAAAATAATTATTAAAATTCATTAAAGGGAGTATTCCTTTTTTACTTATTATCAAAACTACATTTTATTCTAAGTTAATATGTTTTATTTTTATTTTAAAAATTATTTTTATAATTTGTGTTATTATAGTAGCAATGGATTTATAACTATTATAATATAAACCTTTCAAATTTAATCAATACTAATAAATTACTAGTAGTTTTACTCGGATCAATACAAACAACACCATATTATAGATAGTTCATAATTCTTGTAATATGAGATGAAATGTTTCATCTGATTAACACTAATCACTGGTAAATACATATCAATATCATATTACAATAATTATCAATTATAATTACTCTAATTTATATAATTTATTTTAATCAATACTGGTCAATAGGATATTATGACAAATATGAGATGATAACTATTTAATTGGAGTAACCATGGAATTGTGATTGTTAACATAGTAGGATAACTATGAAATCATAGTTATATAATCACTTAATAATTATGATCGAGAAAATTTAAAAAGTAAAATTTACATAATCGGAAAATACATGAAAAAAGAAAAGAACTTTGTCCCATACAAATATTGTCTTTTATTTAATTATGTAGAATAAAATATAATATTCTAAACGCGATAAAAATTATTAGGATTTATTCTTATTATTATTTATTTATTAAGGTGGAAAATTCAGGGTTTTTTCGCGCGGAGGCATTGGTCATCCTCAGGCATTTTGGAAGAGCCACGTGGGATAAACTATTATCGCTATCGTAGTGACGTGGCAGAGCAGGCGGCGGCAGCCGACACGATTAATAAAACACCGGGCCGCCGGGTCGAGCAGGCGAAGTCGAGGACAGGGAGAGGGCGAGGGGAAGAAGATCGGGAAGGAGAGGGAGAATCCGGAAAGAGGATACCGTTCGCGGGCAGCGAGTCGGACGACGTGGAAGTTGGATGGAGTTGAGGGGTTGACGACGGCTGTCGGATCGGGGTCTGGCGGAGCCGCAGCTGCCATGGTTGCGGCGAGTGAGGGCGCGGTGGTCATCCAGCCAGCCAAGCGCGCCGGAGAGCCCACCATCGTCACCGTCAGCTGTCCTGACCAGACTGGACTCGGGTGCGATTTCTGCCGCGCTATCCTCGACTTCGGCCTCTGCATCGCCCGTGGAGGTACTTCGATCTACATGTTAGATTCTTCATTTCTCTAATGTTTAGGGTTTATTCAAATTTTTTTTCCTTCTATGAACAGGGATTTCTATGCTTTTATATATCTCGAATTGACTTGTTGGCATCTCATCGATTAGGGTTTTGGTATTAGTGTTCATTACTTGAGACGTTGCTCATAAAAACTGTGTTTAAACTGCAAGGCTCACTTTAAATCGAACATCTATGCCATTCTTGGTCTAGAAATGTCTATTTTTGCATCTAATACTTTGATTTTGATAAAAGATGTATCCACTGATGGGAAGTGGTGCTACTTTGTGTTCTGGGTCGTTCCGCGATCGGCCTCAAGGAACATTCATTGGCCAAGCTTGAAGAACAGACTATTTTCTCTATGTCCTTCTTCCTCGATTCCGTTCTATTATGATGTTGTGAGTAGGCCAACAATTTCACAGATCTACCTTCTGAAGTTGTTTTCTGTCGACCGGAAAGGATTGTTGCATGGTAACTTATTAGGCCATATTAGTGCAACTCGTCGTTTTTAGGTGAATCTTTCTAATGTATTCTTAATCTGATGCAGATGTAACTAAAGTTCTCTGTGAGCTTGAGTTTACAATTCAGAGGGTTAAAGTATCAACAACTCCAGATGGTAGAGTAGTGGACCTTTTCTTTATCACAGATGCCATGTAAGGATAATTTATCTGTAAGATATAGGCATATAGCTTATTGATTGCTTGTCAGCCTAACTTCAATGATTTGTTCTTAGGTGTTACAATCTCCTAATTCATCACATGCTCTCATATGGTAGTATAATAAGCTAACAACTTCAATTAAATTGAAAGTTGTATTCCTAGACTAATGGGTGTTGAATAATTGTGCTAATTACCTGGTTAGTTGTATTCTGTGTCTATGAAAATTCAATTATCCTTCTATCATCTCTAAGTTTATAGCTTCACTTTAGGAGCTCTATTGAATACTGATCTTCCTGATTTATTATTGTGATATTTTAAGAAAGAAATAACATCCAGAGCTTTAAAGTTTCTTGCAGTTTAATCATTGTTTGATTCTATCCATTTTTATGAATTTTCTTGTGTAAGAATTTGCCAGCTTAATAATTCTTTACTTATTTAGGGAGTTGTTGGACACAAAAGCAAGACAAAATGATTTGTGTGAAAAGTTGGATGCAGTTTTACAGGAATCTGTGAATCTTTGTGAGATTGAACTTGTTGAAGATTTTCAGTTTGGATTTTCTTCTCTTCCGGAAGCCGTTTCTGAAGAATTATTCAAGTTGGAGTTGTCAGGTATTGATTCACAGTCACTGGGCCCAGAGATGAAGTTGCTGAATAAGGCTGACGTAAAGATTGACAATTCATTAAGCCCTTCCCACACGCTACTTCAAGTTCATTGTGTCGATCAGAAAGGCTTGCTTTACGACATTATGAGGACATTGAAAGACTATAACATTCAGGTATTGGACATTTTTCATCTTCAACTGAATTACTTGAGTATGCTTGTAAAACAGTTTTTGCTTTAAGTAAAAACAATGTTAATATAATAAATAAGTAGAAAATATAACCTGTTAATTAAAATCTACGATAATTATATTTTACCACCTGAGCTTTTAATCTTTTCATTGACACGAAATAGAATATAATATTTAATGTGTCTGCTGTTTTAAAATATGTGTTCTAGGAACTATTATCATCAATGCTTTTGTTCTGAATGTTAATAAATTCTGTCTGTTTTTTGATGAATGTTCATGGCTATGCTTCTAGATTGAATAACAGTATGTCGTTTCCTCCTAGATATGATTTTTGCCCTCTGTAATTTTTACAACAATTTGCACGAGATTGTTGCTTTCACAGGTTTCTTATGGGAGATTCTTGTCTGATCTGAGAGGCTCACGAGAGGTGGACCTTTTCATTCAGCAAAGCGATGGAAACAAAATCGCCGATCCTGAGAAGCAGGGTGTACTCTGTTCTCGACTGAAGATGGAAATGCTCCACCCCTTGAGAGTGGCAATCACCACCCGTGGACCCGATACTGAGCTCCTTGTCGCAAATCCAGTCGAGTTATGCGGGAGGGGGAGGCCACGTGTCTTCTATGACATCACACTCGCTCTCAAGGTGCTCGGAATCTGCATCTTCTCGGTAAGCAATCTGCAGTTCCATCTGCACCTATTGCTTTGCTACAAATTAAATAGCTGTTCAATGTTATGTGCAGGCTGAGATTGGCAGGCACACGGCTTTCCAAAGGCAATGGGAAGTGTACAGATTCCTGTTGGATGATAGCAGGGAGTTGCAGCTATCAAACAGCCACACTCGAAGTGAAATTGTGGATAGGGTGAGGCGAACACTGATGGGATGGTGAAGTTGTTTTGCATTGCGTTAAATGTAGCGTGGTTAGTTTAAAAATGTACAGTGTGATGGACTGGTTTTAATCATGCTTTCCTTGTTTACATGGATTTCCATTCCCTGGGTTTGGTCATATAGTGGATATCGAGCCGGTTGCTAAGTAGCGATCAGCATTCCGTTGAACTGAATGAATCGAATTAAATCAAATTATTCTGCATTTGGTTGGACTGAATCGATCCAATTAAATTATTCAAAATTGAATTTATTGATTTTCTTTAAACTAATTGAATCTAAATTTTACTCTTAAAATTAAATAAATCAAATTGATATAAAATCTTTTAATTTATTCGTTAATCAAATTAATTGGTTTTTAACTTTTTTAAAAAATATTAAAATTTTTAAATAAAAAATTAATTTAATCGAATTAATTGATTTTAAAATTTTAAAATTGAAAATTGAATGGTTCAATCAAAATAAGAGAATCGATTTAATCAAAATAATTAATATTTAAAAAAACTTTTTGAATAAATCAAATTAAAATTTTGAATTAGTCTTATTTTGATTTAACAAAAATTTTGTCCATGCCTATCCTATAAACACATCCGCAAGATGCGAGGATCCATTTGAGGTTATAGCTTGTGGGGATGCTGTCTGTTGTTGGTCTGGCAAGAAGGTTGAATTATTAAGTGGAACTGTCGGATCCCAAGTCAGTTTACACTAATTAATTCTAGGAATCATCAATCTGACCCTACAAAAAAAAAAAAAAAATCTAAAATAAATCAGGAAATGTTTATAGTAGATGGCCATCCATTCAATGTTTTTAAATCAACCATCCATAAAAAAAATTTATCCATTAATTTTATCAAAACTGATATTAAATTTGTAAATGTCTTAAAATTAGACTACGTTGAATTCGATTGATTGAACAAAAATGACCAAAATATTAGCCTGAGCACATAATATCGCCACCAATGCCACAAGGGTGCTATAAAGTGCAATACTAAGTACTACCTCTATGGAAAACATTGATGTGATTGTTGCATTTTTCAAACACCAAATAGATAAGGACTAACTCAACTTGTTTAATGTCAGAGAGAATGATATATACAATCATTTAGGAATGTTTAAGTTTGCCTATTAATAAAATTATCTATTCATACAAAACATAAATACATCATAACGCGAAGCACTGGATCACTGGATCTAATCAAACTCATGGGACTAAAGAATTTCAAAGAAACTTAGAGAATTTTACGTGAATGAAATCCATTTACAGTTTCATTCAACAACCCAAAATTGATCGACTCAATGTGGCTTTATGAGGATTTTCAATCAAAATTGAGTGACTCAATGTGGCTTGACAAGATTTGTGATCCATTGAATCTAGCTAGTCAATGGGGCTTGGATAAAATTTGTTTGAATCAAGTGGTCGAAAGTTACTCATGCAACGGAATAAAGTCTGTATTTTCTGCTAGTTCTTCATACTTATCTTTGTTCAATCTTAAAACCACCACAATACCCTAGTATCAGAGCAAGGTTTGATGGTTGTGTAAATTCTTTAGGCAAGATACTCAAAGGCCATTGGTCCCTGTGAGCTCTTTTACCTTCGTTTGTAAAATTACTCCCATTAGACTCTGGTTAAACAATTATAAGGTAAACATAGAGGCTGGACCTAATAAGACTTACCTGAATTGAATTGGTTGTAGAAAGACACCAAAGCTGAGCCTAATAAGATCCGTCTACAGACCCATCTAGTAATGTTTTTAGATTAACACTAGGGAGGAAGTAGCAAGATCCTGTAGAATGGTTGGCACCAATAGACGTAAGGCGGCAATTAAAGGAAGAGTAAGTCCACTAAAATGGTGAGGAGCCAAACTACCTAGAGGAGAAAGTGAAAACCAAATAGTGTTAAAA
>JBBPFP010000126.1:1813148-1825692 GCA_037974795.1 Kaempferia galanga | reverse complement strand
GCAAGATTATATGACCCTTTGAACTTCAAAGGGTCATAACTTTTTATTCAGGACTCAGAATCAACGGCCACGTGAGATCTACAATTTAAAGAATATTTTATCAGTCAAAACTGAAAGGATTCGTCGTCTGATCAAGGGGATCAGTCGACGGATAAAAGTTGGAAAATGCAAAACGATCGGATCGAATCGTAGGAAAGGACATTCAGAGGTTCCGTCGATGGATTAGGTGGATCGGTCGACTGATAAAAGTTGGAAAATGCAAAATGATCATGAAAGGAAATGCAGAGGTTCCGTCGACCGATACGGTGGATCAATCGATGGGATAATATAATTTTCAAGATCAAACGGATCAGATCACAATAAACAAGGAAGGAGTAGGGATCAGTCTACGAATAGGTTTAATTGATGAAACCCTTTATGAGTCATGGAACGACACCTATAAAAGAAGTCCTCGAGCTCCGAGCCAAAATAATTCCTATTATCTGATTTTCTACTGTGCTCATTCACTGCTCGTGCAAGCTGTAACTATGACGCCGGGAGTCTTCCGATAACCTATGCTTCATCTTTTATTCATTATTGTCGGTATATTTATTTTACTTGCACATTGTATTCATACTTATATTATTATTTCATCATTTAGTGTATTGCCCAACGATAGTAGTGAGCTATTTTGATTCAGATTATACTGGTTGTAAGTTAGAAAAACTACAAGTGGAGGATGCCAACTCCTAGGATCATCCTTAGCTGGTTTAGTAGAAAGCAACATTGTGCTGCATTATCTACTACTGAAGCTGAATACATAGCAATGGGCAAATGCGTAGCTCAGTTGTTATGAATGTTCCACACCTTAAAAGACTTTAATTTAGAATACAAAAATGTAAAGACCTTCATTGACAATATAAGTTCAATAAATCTAACTAAAAATCTAGTCCATCACTCTAGGACAAAGCATATAGAAGTCAAACATCATTTTGTAAGAGATCATGTCTCAAAAGGAAATATAGAATTTAACTATATTGAATTTAAATCTAACTTAGCTGACATATTTACTAAACCATTACCAGAACTTGAATTTAGTAACTTAAGAAGACAATTAGGAATGTGTTTTATAGAATAAGTTTTTAATTATTTTTCAAAATTTAATTTTTAAGAAAACTATCTACTTGTTAGTTTTTAAATTTTGTTTTCAAAAAACCCTTTTCAAAAATTTGGTTTTCAAAATTAGCTTTAAAAAATGCTTTCAAAATTCTCTTTATGGAGTAGCCTAGGACTTACCATAGATAGCACGATCCTATAGATCTAGCAGCCAACATCTCACAAGTACAATAGGATACCTTGTGTATTATGCAACATAGAAATGAGTGAGATGCTTAGGACTTAGCCTAAGATTTTAGATGCTTATGCGTCACTATAAATCTGGGCTTTAAACATGATATATTGATTAATTCGAGTAAGCTGGCTAGTAACAAACTAGTTGGAGGTCGACTCTCAAATTGACCAGCCTAAATTTATAGTTGCTATCTTATGGTAGTTAGTTAAGTTTAAAGGTTGGATATTTCCTTAAGAACCAATTCTTAGATGCTTTGCTTTGCTTTTAAAATGTTTTCAAATTTTATGATTCTATAACATGATTGGACTGTTAAGAAAATGTAAGCAAATTTTTTCAAATTTTCTATAATTTTATTTTTTTTCAAAATTGTTTTTTCTTTTTCAAAATTTTCTATCTTTTCAAAATCAATTTTCAAAATTTCCTATCGTTTACAAAATTAATTTTTCAAAATTTTCAAAATTGATTTTTAGAATTTTCTTTTTCACATTTTTCTATCTTTTTCAGAATTTTTGTATTTCTTATACTTATGTTTTCTTCATGTTTATGAAATTCTTCGAGCTATTTGCGATTACTCATGTTTTTAATGTGTGTCAAAGGGCGAGAGATAACATACTCAGGGGGAGAGATAATGAATTTAGGAGGAAAATTAAATAAAAATGTTTGTTTATTTAATTCTGCATAATTTTTAACTTACCTATGAACATTAGTTGCAGAACATCAAAAAGGGGGAGATTGTTGGTGCAAGGTGCACCAACATCGAATTTTTGATGTTGTCAAAGGTTCAAGTTAAGTCTTGTTGTGGTCTGATGAACTTACTAAGTGTGTAGGATTTTACTCAATCGGTAGGAAGTCTTAGCAGATCATGAAAGCCAGGCAGGAAGCCCAAGTGGGTCGACGACCTGACACTTGGCTGACGAGAGTCGATAGGTCTGGAGGACTTGATATCGAGAGGAAGCCCTAGTGAGCTGATATATGCTAAGTGTTAAAGTCCAAACAGGTCTGGAGGACTAGGTGGTTGGTAGGTAGGTTGAGGTAAGCTACTGGAAATAGTATAGTGAGGTTGTGCCCTATTAGGGACAAAATATTAGGTGTTGATCCAACTGAAGAAACTGACGGAGGTTTTTAAGTTGAGATTATGACAGTTCTGACTCTCTTATTCGTGATTATTATTCTGTTCAAACTTTATTTTGCAAGGACAATTATTTCTATATACATTGACACTGTTTTGTAGAAAATAGGTGTTCCGTCGACGGAACAAGGTGTTCAGTCGACGGAACAAAGAAAAATCAGAGATACAGATTCGATCAGATGCAAAAGGAATTTTGGGTTTTATCGACCGGTAAAGATGATTCGTCGACGGATAGGTTGATTTCTAGATTTGATCAAGATTTAAATCTGCGTACAAGAGGTAAAAAAGGGTTCCGTCGACGGAACAAAGTTGATTAGTTAACGGAACAACGTGATTTCAGGGATCGGATGGGTTAGATATTGAAAAGAAGAAAGGAGACGATGTTCAGTTGACGACGGAATCCCTGTTCAGTCACATCATCCCGCTTCACTGAAATCTTCTTCATTTCTGTATTCGTGCTTCTGCTACATTGTCAAGTGCAAGCTACTACACCGAGAAGTGCCAACCATCTTCATTGCAAACTACTTTGTTGGTACATTTTCAAAGTTTGCTTATTTTACACTGTATCATATCTGTACGAAACTACTTTCAATTTGGAAGAACTATTATAGAATTGTCGATCGGTGCGATCAAGGATTGTTAGCCTTGGAGTAGGAGTCGTCACAGGCTCCGAACCAAGTAAACTGAACATGTCATTTGGTTTGCTCTTTATTTTCGCTGCTTACTCTTTTAATTGTTTTACAAAAGAAAAGTTTTTTTGAAAAAAAAATGAGCGATATTCACCTCCCCTCTATCACTTTACCAATCTTACACTCTGTAACTCTCATTTTCTGCTTATGTACTCGAGTTATAGATTAACATTCAGCTCAGTATAATATAGTATGCCTAACTGCTGTTTTGTAGAATTTCCTTTTAAGTTTTAGGGTACTTTACGATCACATAAAACACCTGACACTCTCCTTCGTTCCAATCCTTCTATTTGTATTACATGTAAGACATGTCTCTCAATTTCTTCATCGTTTTACAAAAATGAACCTAAACACTTAAAGCTCTTTGTTCTAGCCAACTCGTCATCTTTTACCTTAACAATTATCTCATTATGTCTAATATCGTTAAATTTAAATTTCATATATCCTGTCTTTACTCTACTAAGCCTAAAACCTTTGGCTTCTAGTGTTTTCCGCTAATATTCGAGTTTAACATTTACTCTTTCATGTGTCATATCTAACAAAATAATATCATCTACAAATAAAATGAAAAGGTGAGGGTTGTGTTAGGATGCCAATGAATTCATGCAGATGTTTAATGAATGTATCTATTAAAATGAAAGCACTTGCTATAACTAGAAAAGACATGACTTTTAATAAAAATGCAAAACACATCCACCTCATTAAAAACTAATAAAGATGCTTTAAGGATGGTGTTATTGATTCATGTAGCATTGATGCATGCAATCTTCACCTGGCATGCGTGAATGACATGTTCATGCAAATTTTAGCCTATATGCAACACGGCCTTAATGTTGCTCCTATTTCATTCATGTAACAAGTCACCCATAAAATAATTGAACGTTCTGCTATGGTTGTTTCTGACAGCAGTTAATTTTCTATTAAACTTATCAACTTTACAGCCCATAAACACAAACAACATTTGAACCTCTATAAATTCCTTACGGTCTGAAATCTCTAGCCCAAACAAAGTTACAATATATTAGATTTTGTAATTTTCCCATTCCATTCTTGTGTGCCAAATACAATTTTATGGTAATTTTCTTTTCCTTTTTTAATCTTAACCATCAAGTGTCCTTATATATTATTGGATGTGAAAGTATTCTCTCTAATAATGCTGTTATATAAATTCAAATCTTCAACATTTGATCAAAAACCCTTCGTTATTTAACTCATTTGCTGCTAGACCAAACAATCATTGGCATCTTTTTTAAAAACTTATTGGTAGGGCAAATCCACTTGGGCTATCTTTATACAGTCAACCATCCGCATGGACTATCATGTGTTATCCCAAGCTTTTTTATTGTTAAATAGATTTTACAAGTTCAACAATTGATCTTAACCTAGAACTGGTAAGTCTGCTATGTATCATTTTGTTTAGCCTGTACTACCAGTTACCCTAGTCATTATTTGTCCTAAATCTGATAAGATATAAATTGATTCAAACCAGAATTACCTCTAGGATTCATCCAAACAAAAAACTGGCAGACAAATTGTTGGCCCCTTAATTGGTAGTGTATATTATGCTGCTGCATTCCTTCTTGTTGATGTGGTGATGCTTTATTTTATGCTTGTCTTGTGAATTCACGGGAGCCAATCTTTTTTAGTTCTTTCCTGTCATAATTGCAGAAGACTTGTTAGTAGATTGCTTTACTGACCTAGTGCAAGTGTCCTCCCAGCTTTGCACTACTTGTAGCAAGGAATAGGGAAAAGTTGATTCTCTGATCCTCATGGTACTTGTCATTGATTTTGCTGCTTCATATTGTAATATGTACAGACATATGATTGGGCTGTGCTGTGCTGGGCAAATTGATTTATAAAGGGTGCCGAAGTTTGACAGATGGAATGAAGAAATGCAGGACCAAGTTGCCGATAGAATATTGTCCACCATGAAGAAATTTTCTCCTGTAACATCATACTTGATTCTTCTTTCAAGCAGACCTTAACATACTGTTATTACTTCATTTTATTGTGAAAACAATTTGTAGCTTGATAAATCTTTCACGAGAATGTTAACATACTTGTCACTTCATTTTATTGTGAGCAGAATTTGTGTGTTATTCAGATTTGGAACAGACCTTTTGTAGGGTCTAGCTAGAAGAATTTGACCAAAGATGAGGTTTGGGTGGCCAACAAAGGTGAAATTTGATAATTTACTCTATTGAAGGTCATGATTTTCTTGGTGGTTATTTGGTAGAATACTATTGTTTTATACAGTTATGCTTATTGCTAATTGAGTTGGATATCTGAGTTATCCTAACTTTTTTTGTTTATTTTAATTTTCAGAAATGAGGGGTTAATGTTTGTTGATCAGAGGTGGCCCAATTTTATCACGCTGTCTTAGTTGCTTGGATAGTGAGAGGCACTCTTACTTTCAAGTCTATCCTAAAGTATGTCATCTATGATTGGGTGGACTCTTGCATTCATTGTATATATCCATTGAATGCTCGTGGGTATTATGTCCATCACATTGCAATTCACTTTGGGAATATGCTTATAAAATATTTGTAACTTTTTTAAACTCTGATCCTGAGGAAGTCATCATGTGCCTCCTTACTAGTGAATTATGTCTTTTAAATCTTGAAAACTCGATCTTGTTGTCTTCAAACTGCATTTGAAAAGATAACCTTAGAGACATGACCATTGTATTTCTTTTTCCCAATAAGCATATATATATATATTGAGCACAATTTCATGGTTCGGCTAGAGGGATAGAGGAACTAATTGCTTCAATGCCAATTCAAGACCCTCTGAGAAATATCAAGGTAGAAAACGAAGCTTAGTAAACACATAAATAAATAAAACCTAAATGTATAAATGATAACCTTTTGTTGGTCAATTATAAAAGAACAACCCATGCCTTCTCCAATTCAACTCCCAAATGACTAGAGAGTCGGAAGAAATCACATCCATGAATCATAGATCTTTCCTCCAACAACTACCATACAATTTGAAACACCTAATTGTTTCTGTTTCTTCCAAATAGCTGATAGCGGTTGCCCACCAGCACTAATGTTCAAAAAGCAACCATCTAAACCTACTGCATGCCTACGTCCATTCAAGAGCCAAGTCTGAAGCACTTGAACTTGGTGTACAACCTTCTCAGTTGAGGAGAGGAAGGATTGCATCTTTCAATCCAAATGTTGAATATACTATTGAATTTATTACCCTTAATGCATAGCTAAGGTTTAATTAGCTTGTAATGATTTTCCAAAGGTCTGTTCAGCACCTCCAATTTTTTCCACTTCATTCTATACAAATTTCGAAATACCAACCTGAAATCTCTCTTGCAAATTAGCCTCCATCTTCGCCACTGCCCAAACTAGATTCCTTGTAAACCTGGCCAACTAATTGCGGTTTGTTTATTCTTTCGAGCATAGGACTTCTATGCACATCCTTGAAGCGCTTTACAATAAATTTGGTCTTAGATTGCATTTAGTGTTTGGAGCAATTTAGGTATCTTAAATTTTGATGTTTAGGTAAAAGTTTTAGTTAGATTATTGTTGTATTTAATGTATGCTTGTGAGTGTACAGGATACAGATACAACAAGAAAAGTCCAAATGTGATCTTGGCAAAGGAGGAAAGTCCAAATAGAGTCTTGGCGGTGTAAGTCCAAAGGTGAGCCTTGGCGGTGTAAGCCCAAGTGTGACTTGGCAAAGGAAGATCCGACAACAAGGACCGAGGTCGATGGAAGCTCTTGAAGGCAAGACTTGAAAGATGGGGAGCATCCGAGGGATGCAAGGCTGATGGAGGGAGGCTAGAAGGCTAGGTCTAGGTTGCTCGGGTGAGGACGAGTGTTGAGAGAAATGTGCTCGGGAAGGGAAGCCTTAGGTTTAGGGTTTTAGCAATCGACCGGCAACGAGGCCGGTACTATAGCAGTTTGACCAGTACTATAGCAGTTTGATCGACACTGTAGCAGTTGACTGGTACACTGTAGCAGTCTACCGGTAATGAGCCATTGGAGTGTAACGCTCATATTTCTATGAAGGGAAACATGCTTGAGTATTTCCACCCGGACTCTATTTAAGAGAGTTCGGGAAGTTTGAGCAAGGTTGATGAAATAGAGGTGATTAACCCCTATTAGTAGTCTAACAAGTGCTCTAGTGATCCAAGGTTGTGGTCAAGGTTTTGTGGTGAGGTTTCTCCATCCACAAGGAATACTTAAGCTAACCGGAGTTTGCAAGGGAGTCATCCACCGACGGATTGAGATTATCCACCTTACGGACACGCCGTGGAGTAGAATCCCTAATCTCCGAACCACGTAAATCGTCTAGTTAGCGGTTTCTCTTCTTTTTTTGTGTTTAGTTTCAGTTTTCCACTTGCGCACTAACGTTTATAGGAAAAAACGATCGATTTGGGTGACTGGCGTATTCACCCCCCTCTAGTCGGTGTAAAAGTCCCAACATTTAGTTGGCATAGATCTTCCATGGGCAATTCCCTTCGTATTATGCTTCCATTTTATTCATCCAACCTTGCCCATTTGATGTTGTAATCCTTACAAACAAGTGTTGGACAACATCTCTAAAGTATGCAAGGGTATCAAACTTCATCCCAACCTTAAATTTTGTATCAATGAAATGTTTTGGAGGATTAAAGGTTTTATTTTGGGGGTTTTTCCATTCTTCCTCAAGGTTATCCTTGTTACTAAATTTAATTGTGTAACTCTAAAGATACTAGAGACATCTCATATACACAAATTTAACTCTAAAGATGCTTGAATTACTCCATTTCCAATGCATGCTCACATGTCCAGAATCACCAAGCTTCCCTCTAACAAGTTTTACCAAATCTATCAGCTCAATTGCATATACTTTCCTAGTGAAGTGCAGTCCTAATGTTAGAGAAAGAAGATTCAACTGCTTTTATTTTACTCCTCTAGTTGTGTAGAGAGTAAGCAGGGATGGAAAGATTCATTTTAGAACTTTCTCACTCACCCATCTACTATGTTAGCTGTAGACATTGTCCAAATCATTTGAATTTATTAATATTCCATTACGACAAAAATGTCGTGCCAACGAAATGCTCTTTCAAATAATGGACCAAGAGCTATTCAAAGCTATCATCTTCAGTTCTGTAGGTGTAACATAAGCTATTTCAATAATGCATCTTTGAGGTGACTGGGTGCATGTCATTGGAATCGATACTTACTACGTGATCTAGCTCCCTCGATAGTCTTGACCAATGCATCTTTTACCGCTTTGACTAGCTTGCTTTGCCCTACTTGGAAAAGGTTGATCAATCTCACTATCATGACTTTGGCCTAAGTGTCTTCTATTCTCTCTAGCCATCATTGGCCTTTTTTCATCTTCGTTCAGAGAACAAAACTATTGGTAGTGTTAAGATCTTCCTCAACCATTGTCCTTCACTATAAGAATGGATTCTTCCTCTGCTACATGAAAACTTAGACCAATTAACTCCGGCTAATCAATCTCTAGTATAGTGTTACTAAGATCAATCTCCTCCTCTACTATAACTATAGGTTCATCTCTGCTATATGAAAACTTAAACCGATTGATTTGGATTGTTCAATCCCATGCATGGGGTTTCTATGACCAATCTCCTCTGCTGCAACTAAGGAATATCTCATTGCTTTATTTCCTCTTATTTAGTTCTTGGAGTCTTGATGAATTATTGAATCTAGTTTCTAGATAGGAAATTGAATATGAAGCTTGGATTATAATAGGGTATATATACAAATACATATTGACAAAATCCACATGGACAAGTTAAAATGAAAGACTAAATTAAATTACAACCAAATAATAAAATTAATTAAAAATAGAATCAAAGGCTTCAACAAACCCGCTTAGCTTCTTGAATGTATAATTTACTTGTTTGCACAATGCAAATTTAAGGACAATTTTTATAGAGTCCTCTTGTATAGGTAATTTTCTATAGATAATTAGAGCTCAATCACACTTCCTAATAGCAAGGCTCAAGGTTCTAATACTTTTATGAAGATCATAATATATTAATACATTGAACTATAGTATATGATAAATACAATTTTATAATTATATATTTATATGTTATAATTCTAAATTTGAAAAATTATATATAATCATAATATGTAACTATTTAAAACTATAGAATATGATTATTTAGAATTTTATTATAAGTTGTTTATAATACATTATGTATTATGATTCTAACATTTAATTTTCTATGATGGAATGATATACAGTTATTTTAACCTTTAATCTTAAAAGCTTCAAGATCTATACTAAAGAACATTTGATATTAATATTTATGTGATATAGTCTGGTTCAAATTTATTCCTGGTTTAACCATGCAGGGTAATAACTATCCTGTTGCTTCGGGACCATCCATTACGATGCATCCGACATTGCCTTTATTTCTGTGAAGCATACTGAAAAATGAATTAAGTATCTTCCAAGGCTTTTGTGTGGTGCAGTTTGACTGGGGTTACGTTGTATCTGATGAATGCTTCTTATCTGTATATTTGTTTATTGGTAAATTTTTAAATTGCATTCCAAACACACAACTCTGATAATTAACTTTGTGTGGTAGGCAAATTTCCACAAAAGCTCGTGCATGCCCACTGTTAAGTTTATGCAACAACTGTTGCAGGAAGTGGCCTTAGCTTAGCTTTGCTGCTTGCACGCTGTTGAAATGATAGTTTAGTGCTTATCTAGAACCAGCTGAGCGACTTTGTGAAACTTTTTATTATACAGAAATAAGGCAGTAGCAGCATGTTTCATGCATTGCTGAGTCGAAACCCAGTCCCTGAAGACTGCTTAGTTTTTTTTGCCTCTTTAACTTGTATTATTTTAATTGTGTTAGGTACTTGATACGATTAGAGATTTATCCGGAAACAATTTTTCAGCACAAGCATGGTGATTTCTTATCCCTCTTCTTGAGCATTATATATATATATATATATAAAATTCCATTTCTGTTTAATTTGATTTTTTTGAAGGAAAGAAAGATCACATGGTGTGAATGTGAATGGAATCTAGGAAATTGTCCTGCCTTCGTGTGATTGATATTGTTTAATTTAGTGGGAGCTACAGCCAGACAGATTAAGATACTTACAAGCTAACGACCAGACAAATTAAAATACTACCAGAGCTGTCAATGAAAGCGGGCTCTGTGTGATCAGACTCTACCACTAGCACGGTACGTATTAAATTAATTCAAACTCTTTTTATATTATCCACACAAAATCGGGGAAACAACCAAAAGCATTTTGAGTTGTAGTGATTTAGAACACGTTTTAAAAGTGTGTGAGGAAAATGAAGTGTTGTGTCTGAAACCACGATGCTTGACTTTGTAAATTGACAGCAGACAGAAAGTTATGGGCGATGGAGCCACCGGCCAACAGCTTTTGGACACAGCAACAACTGGGCACCGGAAAACGACCCCCTTCTTTGTCGGCCATATTATTAATGATAATAATTCCAGTGAAGACCCAGATGCATGTAATACGACCAGCCTGTTTGGAGTAAGTGTAACTTTAGATGAATGTAATAAAAGATAAGGGTTGCCTTTTAATTTGGCCCAATCTTTGGCTTGTGGTATGTATGTATGTATGTATTGGATCTGTTCACTTGTCAGTGGTAGAGAGATTTAGAAGATAGAGAGCTCTGATGCATATTTTTATCTTGCCACTCTCTTTTGATTTTTCATCCGTATAATTCAAGTTCGTGATTAATAAGTCAAATGTTAGTCAGTTGTTGATGTTGGGAGCATCGTGCGTTGAATGATTAAAGAAGACATTTTCATTTGAAAAGGTAAAAGACCAATCCCAACATTCAATCCTTTTTGTTTAGCAATTGATAACATTTAAACTTGTGGAAATTTTAAAAAAGCGGATTTCGTAGAGGACACTTTCTCATTTTATTTGTCAATCATTGTTAAAGAAAAGTATTAGTATAGTGTTGTATATTAAAGGAAATCACTGATTTTAAGATTTATGCAATACTAAAAAGACGACAACGTTGATTTTTTAAAATCAACACTATATTGATGTTGATTTTCAATTTAAAATGTAGTGCTATAGTAGTGCTATTCGTTAAAATTAAGCATCATAGCAAGAGTAGTATTGTTCTTTGTGTTTTTATAGTGATTGGCTAGAGAGAGAGAGAAAATAAAAAATTAATGTGCCTTAAAATAATCTGAATTTTATTTTTGTTTTTTTTGGGGGTAAATTGTCGCTTTTTGTTCAGTCCACAAAGGCCAAGAAGAAAAATCTCAGCGTTTATTATTCCACCTTGATGGATGAAGGAGTTGATGTGTTGATAGCAATCACGCCAATGCTTCGAAATGCAATGTGTCGAAATTCTACAAGAAGGATAACGAATTGATACTCTTGGCAACAATAATAGAAAGAGTAATCTATTCAATACTTATACTCAACCTCTTTCAATTCGTTAAAAGCAACCCATTGTGCAATGAGTTTCCTTTGAACGGTCAAGGGAGGAGCATGAAAGAAGTATTTGGGTTAATACCTTCTGAAAGGACCATAGAGTGCGCTAGAAGGATGAATATTCATTTTCATAATATTTTTATCTTTCGGATTATATGCAGCGAAACAATAAAGAAAACAAGATAAGAACACCTCGAATTTTTATTTGGTTCACAATCCCTACGATTTCTAGTCTAAGGCTTATATTTTGAGCACGAGCATCTTTCTTCTTTTCGAAAATCTTCTGGCAGCTGAGAAATCGAAATTAGACAAGTATAAGTACATAAAGAAAGATAATTAAAAAGAAATGCTCATGATAAAATATACAAACAAAAGGTGTCCATTCAGCGTAGAAGTCCTGAATCCCATGCACTCCTTCTACCGCTGCTCAAAGAGGATTTAATGTGAATGAAATATTTTTACCTTGAGACTTCGACTTTCTTTTATAGAGCTTGATCTAGACTTTTTTGATCAAGTGAGAGCCTATATATCGATCGAAACTTGGACTTTGTTCGATCTTTAATTGTCCTCTAGTCTTTCGAGTTTTAGTCCTGCTTCAATTTTCTACAAGACAAACAAGCAAACATATGCAAACAACACTAGTTCTTTGTCTACTTGACCTAATCGACTCACTTGCTTAGAGTTTTCTCCTCCAAGACTTCTCATACTACCTAGGGTTGACTTTCTTAGGATTTTTTCTGTAGCCAAATATCTGGTCACTCTTAAAGTTCTTGAACTTTTCTCTTACCAAACATCCGTCCAATCTTAACATGTTTAGACTTTCCTTGAGACCCCCAGTCCACTTACCCGCCCAGCTTAACCGTGGTTTACTCCTTCTGAAATCTTGTGGGGCCGGGTTCAGGGGGCCGTTGGGGTGGCGGTGTTGGTGCAGCTGGCACTAACGGTCAAACCTGAGTTTTGATTATGA
>JBBPFP010000126.1:1727967-1751228 GCA_037974795.1 Kaempferia galanga | reverse complement strand
CCGGTTGAGTTCTTGTATTCATAGGATGCTCAGCAAGTGAAACTCAGCCTTACCATTTGTAGTGTACTCGTCTCGTTATTGGGGGTGATCCTACAAATATTGACGGTCCCATTCGATGCATGGAATTCTATTGTTATTAAGATGATCAAGACTGTTGTAATAATCATAAATTTATTGTTCTCAAATTCTAATGTAAATGATCCTCTTTTTAATTTGTATACGCTTATGTTTGATAGTAAATAAGTATTTAAAATATATCGGCATGACACAATAAGGTGTTATATTATGTATTATTATGGTTAAAGATCGAAGCTTCAACATAACTTGATTTTAAACTTGGATCAGACTAAAGAATTTATTTAAAGTATATTTCTTTGCATAATATACCATCTTTATGATCTATGTTTCCTTGTACCATGATAGATGCCTTTTTGACCTTTTAATTTCAAATTCGACAAATTAACTTATCCAATAATTTTAATATGGTAGGCAATCATGGGTATGATAACTTAAATATCTAAGTATGATTGAAGCTGTATATATCCAATGATCTTAATTTGTATCCATGATGGTATAGCCATTGTATGACTAAGTTTACCTCACATATTTGCTCCCTTCAATTGTGAGAACCTGTAGGATAATATTGACTCGTGTATACTTTTTGGAAGATAAACTATTTTCAAATGTTTTGTAACCGTAATGTTTTCTAGTTAGTTATTGGCTAAGTCTGGAGCCTGTTTCAGGTTGTATTATTTCTATTGTGGGGCATCACATGTTGCAAGGTCAGTCCTTAATCTTAGCTGAATAAATGTTACACTTGACCAGTATGATTAAGCAGTGCTAACAAATCTCAGGCCTATTATTGATATGCTTTTTGCAGATAGGCTGGGACTCTGTGATGCGAATGAATGCAGATAAAAGGGATTTATTTCTTTATGAGACTTTTTTATATTTTAATCCTCTTCTTCTTGTGGTAGGTTTTTTCATAGTCATGTTACTCATCTGTTTGAAAAGCTATTTAGATTAGAATAACTTGCTATCTCATTCAAAATCTTTTTAATTTGATGCTACAGACTTTGATGGTATGGCTATGGGGGGTGAATCTATGGGTTTTTTCTCAGTCATCTGTTAACTATGCAAAAGTATTTGATCTTGACCACACCCATCTAACACATCGGGAGATATGGAAGGTATATAATATTGATTTCACTTCTCAATGTGCAACAATTGTTCTCAACTCGTGTTTTGCATACTCTCTTAAATAAGCACATGAGTTTAAGATGTATGAAACTAATGTTGGTTTCTTCACTTTTGATTTACATATATAAAGTAACAATTACATGCTAATTCTTTTTTGCATGAGCAATGTTTGCTAAAATAAAATATCCTCAGAAAGGCATGCTAGGATTGCAAATTTTTGGCTTTGATGGAGAGTATCAATTATAGAGACAGGAGCAACAAGCAGAGGGAGATTAAAAGAAAACTCCAGTTACTAATTTAAATGAATTAAGCTGTTTTATTCTTAATATTTAATGATATAATACATCCAGATCTCAAAAGAGGGATAAAGTCTATATAACTGATAATCAAATAGTTTTGGACAAATACAGATTGGTGATATGATAATATACACTGTTAGGTTGTCACGGTGTTGTTGCATTGGCATATTCCACTCACTAGTCTCTTTATATCAGAATATCAGTTTTAGATAACATATTTGCTATATGGATATAATATATTAGAAGATTTTTCAGTTGTATAGTTAAAAGCTTTGCAAAAATTCTAGTGTATTTGGTTAATGTATCAGTTCTTCGTGTGTATTTCCTAATTAATCAGTAGATATTTTTATAAGCTGACCATGTGTATTTTATATGTAAAATTCATTTTGTTTCCTTTTCTTTCTCCATACTTTTTGGTTGAGAAGTAGACTGGTTTGTCAGTCAAATTTCATTAAGGCATGCTACAACTGTGAAATTTCACTTGCAACCATGTGATGGTTTGGATTAGCATATGAAAGGTGATTTGGTCGAGAATCTCTACTTAATGAAATTGTAGCCTCAACATTCTGATGAGGGACAATTACCATGCCTAATAACAATGGTTGGGGTCTTTGAGCAATGATATTAACACCATGATTTGGACCTACCATATGAGTCCTAATAGACGGCCAAGTATAGCTGCATACTGTTTCAGATTTCAGCCTATGTAGCCTAGGTGACAGTGTTCTAGCTTGAGTGACATAAAAATTATGTCCTGTGCTACCTTATACTGTTCTAGTTTGAGAATGAAATGAAAAATTTTGGCTGTTTCGCCCAGCATGGCTATTAAATTTCAAACCATGTTGTTCAACAACCTGATTGTTGCTACAAACCTCCTTTATCCCTTCACCATCAAAGTCCTCTGCTATCATAATTAAGTAGGAATTTGACTATTTGGTTACTCTTGTAGTGGTGTGATAATCAAATTCTAGCAAAGGTATATCATGCAGGACACCTAGAGACCCTTGATCCTATATTCTCGCTTGCTATGTGTTGTTGACATTATATTTGTATCCACGTTGGATACTTGCACTTAAGTTTGAGAATCATATGTTGAAATAATTGTTTCCTAGTTTCATATCATTTCTAAGAGTCATTGCAATTATTTTTTTGCCAAACTTTAGAGGATAATAGAAAATATTAAACTTTTCCACCATTATGTTAATTGAACATAGAGAACCCTTATGTGATATACATGTAGCTTTTTATTATTTTTATACTCTTTGCTCTATTTTGAATATTGATTGTGATTTAACCTTGCACGGAGGATTAGATTCTGGTAGTCACTCTAACTAGTTGGGATGCACACAACTTGATGATGTTGCTAAAAATCATCAAGTTCATTTATAGTTGGGATGCACGTAGATCTACATTATGATTAAAGTACATTTATAGTTTGAAAAATTGTGATTTATAATAGACCACTGTTCTTATTTTAGTTAAATTAATAACTAAAGATATTTGTTTATTTAAGGCGGAATAAATGAAATAATTACCTTCTTTTCTTTTGAATCATCAAGACTGTAGGTCAACGATGATTCTGATCCTTGTTGAAGAAGTCAACCCTTCTTTTGTCATAACCACCCATTGCAGGCCCACATCACTGCACTCATCTTCTACACCATTTTGCCCACAACCGCATTGCTTCTAAAACTTGCCCCTTGTCTTCCATCAACAAGTCTCCATAGATTTGTTAGCACCCAATCACTTGCCAGCTACTTTTGCAACCTCTCTACTCAGCCTCATTCTCAGCAACCCAACTTTCTCCTTTCTTCCACAATCAAGTTCCTCCATAATCAAGCTCCCATTTCAACTGGTCTTGAATGCCCAACCCCTCGACAATTTTGCCAACGCAATGGATTTTGCCAACACAACGGAGAGACGAAGACTTGGTGCTCTTTGATGACTTAGTTTCCTCTCTGCATGCACTAGTAGCAACCTTATTTTGCTAAAATTTATGACCATTGTTGACATAATCAGCCAACAATGATACAAATCTTTTGAGCTGGATTGATATGGACAAGAGTCGATCCGAGTTCACAAAGATTGAAGAGAAGTTTTGTAACGAGTTCACAAAGATTGAAGAGAAGTTTTGTAAAAACTAAAAATTCAATGAAAGTATCTTACATTAGAAAATTGATTGATTTAATTGAAATTTAATCAAATAAAGACCAAAAATGAATGAAATTGAGTTAAAATTTGGTCAAACTGTCAAAGTTTTTTTTTTAGAAAAACTTGACTAATCTAGCCTTCCTTTTAATCCTATCTTGATTCTTAAAGAATTCACACAGAAAGGATTGACTCACATGGAAAGGAGAATCTTTGTTTTCCTTGCCCCTCTAAAATTGCTTAGCGTTGCCACAACTCAAAGATCAAGGATCATTCATTCAACTTTGCATCACTTGTTATATTCAATGCCTTATTTATCTTTCATTCTCCACTATTGATCGAGCTACTTCATTATGGATCGAAACAGGCTATTAGGATAATCACCTTTTGCTACAAAAAGGCTATTAGGATTAAGAGAATACAATAATCTATATCGGTCAACAACAATCTTGAAACTTCCCTTTAACTAAAAATTAATTAGGGATCCGATTAAATATTAAATAATAACACACACATATATATTTTAACAGTTTAGTAATCTATATTAAAAATATTATTGTATTGTTATAATCCATGGTTTAAAATTTTGTTCCATGTTCGGCGAAATGGATGGAATTTGCTGTTTTGCCCGTAGCTTGACGACGCGAGCCACGGGGCTGTGTAGGCGCCACGAACCCGCATCGACCTCTGCGGGATCACGGAGGTGCAGCGATCCCATGGTGACCAATACTTGGATATGTGATTATATATGATAAACATTCTTGTTAACATTTAGAACATCTATCATAATCTCATATACGAAATTAATTTTTTAATATTTCTTCTCTTTTTCCTACTGATTCTGATTTTATCAATTCTAGCAATCTGATACAACCAATACTTGTATTCTTTGACTATCTGATTCCAATATCGATTTTGACAACTATGTTTATGACCTACCTATAGAACCTATATCACAATCTCTTCGTTATGTGGTGTTGGAAGAAGATTGTCAAGTTTGTGGAGGATTTAAGATATGGTCCAAATGCAATTACAGTGTAGCAAGGCAACTTAAAATCTGATCCTAGGAAATTGGATCGAGCCCCAGACTTATAAAAAGAATCTTAAGGATCAGATTGGATCTGGTGTAAGGAATTTATAATCCAGTCCAAGTTCCATTGCAGCAAAAACTGCAAGACATTGTAAGAGAGAGAATCCTACAAGTGTGACCTTTTGACCTACTGATCGAGTCCAGTCTCATGATGATTTCTATAAGCAGATTGGTTCACATCAGCTCGATATAATGCCAATTTTATTTTCAAGAATTATTGTTTTGTTTGGTAGCTCGTTTAATTTTTTTACATGAAAAAATAAATCACAATACCCTTAGTCCCAGGATATCCGGTCCAATCACACTTGTTAAAAGTTGAGTTCTTTATAGAAGAAAGTATTATTAAAATTCTTAATATGTTTTGAAATAAACCGTCCCAATAAATTAAATTGTTGCAAAGTCTAAATTTTGAGCTTGTAAAAATATTGTTCATATTTTTTTTTTAATTTTAAAACCTTATAAAGTTTATATGCACTTAGATGATCAGGCTATTTTATGGTGTATAAAGAGAACTTGCTATTATTTCATTTATTCATTCAAGCAATACTATGTTGATTTCTATTGTGGAGATTCTTTCTTCTTTGTTAAGAGATCATAGATTGGCAGATCCATACATGCAACTTTGAGATTGTCAACTAAGGCACATAGATGATCTATGGGGCTTTCTCGTGTTGCATCAACATCCATTTTTGGTTAAATATTGAAAGGACATCTTTTCTCTTCTCTAATTTGAATAGATGTATTCAAATTGACAAATTGTTTTAGGATCTAAATCAAATCCTATGGAAAAAAATTGTATATAAACATTGTTAGGTTTAATATGAGATCAATAACGCACTTCAATCAATTACACCCAAGTTTTAAAAATATGTTTTTGCAAACTGTTGTTTCAAATTGAAGTAAATTTCATGTTTGACCTCTCACAACACCCAACAATTTTATACAATATATGGAGTTTCATAAACAATCTTTAGATTGGCAGATCCACACATGCAACTTTGAGATTGTCAACTAAGGCGCATTGATGATCTATGGGGCTCTCTGGTGTTTCATCAACACCCCCTTTTGGTTAAATATTGAAAGGACATCTTTTCTCGTCTCTAATTTGAATAGATCTATTCGATTTTGCAAATTGTTTTAGGATCTAAATCAAATCCTATGGAAAGAAATTGTATATAAACATTGTTAGGTTTAATATGAGATCAATAATGCACTTCAATCAATTAAACCCAAGTGTAAACAATATGTTTTTGAAAACTGTTGTTTCAAATTGAAATAAATTTCATGTTTGATCTCTCACAACACCCAACAATTTTATACAATATATGGAGTTTCTCAAACAATCTTTTTATAGTCCTATTTAAACTAAAATGGTAAGAGGTGTGCCTCTTAACAATCAGCCAAAAAGAGGTACCTCCTTGATGATTCACATACCCAAGTTGTTTTTGATTTTTCCTAAGAGATTAAGCATTATAAATATACTATATTGTATACAATATGTTATTAACATTGTTAAGTTGGAAATTAATGCCATAAATATTAGAAATTAACTGATCCCATATGAGTATTTCAACTAACATGTAAGAAGTAGTACCGAGCTTAACCTATATATATAGCCGTGCAGTCCATAATGTACAAAATGATAAGTTTTGTATTGTTTTTTTAGCTAAACTATTAACATTGAGTAATTTACTTACGACTTTCTATTTGAATCACATTCTCCATATTCATATTTTATCTGTTCATATGAATATCAGTGTAGGAATTAAGATGAACTAATATTGTTAATCTATTAAGATTCTAGAAATATTAAAACATCATATCGCTAATTAAATAATTTTGACATAGTTATATGCAACCTTTATAGTAAGGCTTAATATTAGCCTCATATGTGGGGTGACATCTTAGATAGTATGATTTCACTGATCACAATTAATGTTTTTTTTATCAATAAAAAAGGCTCAATCTCTTCTCGAACAACTGATTGAAAAGTATCGAAGAAGCAAAACTTAGACATGATATTTATTGACCTAGAAGAAACTTATAACAATTTTCCGAGGGAAATTATGTAGAGAATTTTAGAAAAAAAAGTATTAGCGTGACATATTGAAACAATTAAGGATATGTACGAGAATGTAATTACAAGAGTGAAGACTACAAGCGTATTAGTCCAGGCATTTCCTATAGGGTTACATTAAAGATCAATTCTAAGTCTATATCTTTTTACACCGGTCATGGATAAACTCATTGGACATACCCAAGATGCGTTATCATGATGTTTGTTTGTAGATGATATTAGTTTGGTTGATGAGATATGTGGAGTAAATGTTAAGCTTGAAGCTTGGCGGAAAACATTGGAAATAAAAATGTTTTAGGAATAGTAAAGTTAGAATATTTGAAATTTAGGTTTAGTAGTATTAGATGTGGCAAGACAATTATTAAGATAGTGGATGACAAGTTACTTGTAACGGAGAGTTTTAAGTATATAAGATTGTTATTCCAAAAAAAAAATAGAGGGGTTGATAGAGATGTTTTACATAGGATAGAAGCAAGATAGTTGAAATGGTGGAGGGTTTCGTGTGTTTCTTGTGATTGTAAGTCATATTTAAAGCTTAAAGGGAAGTTTTATAAAACAATGGTGAGACTTATTATATTATATGGAGTTGAATGTTGGGCTATGAATTAAGCACACAAACATAAAATGAGAGTTACATAGATAATAATGTTAAAGTGGTTGTGCAAACATACATGAATGGACAAGATAATAAATAAAAATATCAGAGAGAAAGTTGAGATTGTGTCTATCGAGGAAAACTCTGAGAAATGTGTTTAAGATGATATGAACATGTACTTAGGCTAATCAATAAATATTCCAATTAGAGGATGTGAAACCATGGTAAATATAGATATTAATTGAGGAAGAAAGAGACCAAAGAAGACTTGATTAACAACGATAAAATAGGATAACATTTATTTAAATATATACGAGGATATATTAGGGGCCGAGTCCAATGATGTAGGAGGATTTATATAAGCCAATTCCACTTAGTGAGATAAATGTTTAATTGTTGTTATTTTGTCTGTGATAGCAATAATAAATAGAAAAATATAACAATTATGTGAACTTCGAGATTGATGTGCATCAAGCTTTCAATAGCTCATGTAGGTAGTATGTTGTCAATTCAATTCATAGTGTATATTGAGGTATATGCAATTCATAGAGAAAATATCCGAAGATATTAATATTGATGAAAGTTTCTTAGAACATAAAAAAGTTATAATTATAAATTGGTGAATATATAAATATATAACAATATATCTATTATTCAAATATGTAGAGCATATTATGTAAGTGATTTGCATATAATTGAATACTTTTAGATAGCATATAAAAGACAGTTTATTAAGTGTTCCAAACACGAGAACTAATCCTCTGTTGAGGGAAAAATATTATAAAATCATTATTCAAATAGTGACTAATGCAAGGAATATTTAGGATTTCTATTTGATTTGGGTTTGCCTAAAGAGGAAGAAAAGATGAAAATGACACTAAAAGCTTTGTTGATGATTTCCCAATGGTATCAGTGTTTTGAATTCATCTTGGTGCCATTCTCTTTTGGGACTATTTGTATTGCTTGCTTGAGCAGTATGGAAAAACATGTAAAACCATGTCCTTGATATTACTCAGATTAGGGTTATGAGAATTGGACATGAGTGTGGATCCAATGTTTGACGCAATTATTTCTTAAGTTCTACACATGACTGATAGGTTATTGGGGTCATGCAGAGAGCGTCAGTGTGAGTGCTGTTATCCAACATGGCTAAACGTGGGTAGAGATGGAAAAACTAATAATGATCCATCATCACAAGGAACCTTTTTCAATTCAAATATCCTTGATATCATATGCTACAACCTACCCAAACGAAAGGAGTTCTAGTAGTTCACCTTTTTACTGAATTAGAGTGTCAAAACCTGTTGATTTTTGTTTGCCCCACTCACTCGAACTTCCATACTTAAGCTGCACTAGTGGTTCCAATTTCTATGCTAACATCTTTCTCAACCTGTCTGTATTTATTCTTTTGTAATTAGGCAGTGAAGTTCCAAAAGTTGGGACAAACACAGGTTATGATGATGATGATATTAAGCAGTGAAATCATGGCACGGCAACCTATCAGTTGAAATGATTACTTATATATGATATTCACACTTAAGCTTCACTAGTGGTTGCAATTTCTATGCTAACATCTTTCTCGATCTGTCTGTATTTGTTCTTTTTGTTATTAGGCAGTGAAATCCCAAAAGTTGGGACAAACACAGGTTATGATGAAGATGATGTTATTAAACAGTGAAGTCATGAGCATCCCAACATATCAGTTGAAATGATTACTTCTATATTCTATTATTATTATTATTATTTTTTATTATCAGAGCATTTCTATAAAGTATGTAATTGTTTCAGGGTTAGTTTAGTTTATTACATTGTTATATAATATTGAAACAATGCATTATTGATCAATGGATGATTTAAACATACTGAAACAGGTAAACCTTTTGTGCTAATTGATTTCTTATTGCAGTGTGCAACCTGGATGACTATTATTGTTCCTACAAGTATGTCAGCTTATCTTTATCTGTACTCGCATGGGGAAGTATCGTTGGCTGCATCACAACCAGTATTTTACCTGTCACTCTCTTCTATTGAATTTTCACTTCATTTTGTTTGTACTTTTTTAGTTTATAGATTGATTGTTTCATTGGTGTACTAAATACATACTACTGGATGGATACAGTTGCTGCTTAGAAAACTATTACTTTTTTTGGTATATAAATTGATTGTTTCTTTGGTGTACTAAATACATACTACTCAAAGTGGATGAATACACTTGTTGCTTAGAAAACCACTATGTAAATGGTATTGGCTACCAACTTGATCGGTATGCCATGGTTCTTGTCATAAAACAAGATTGGTCCTGCTTGTTAAGGAATCTATCATACAAGATGGATTCTAAGCTTGTATTGTTTTGAAGCCAAATGGATTTAGAATAAAGTTAATTACTATGTATATCCTAAATTCTTTTAGGGTTGTAGAAATTTTATCCTGTCTTTTCATTCACAAAATTTCTATGATTTTATCAACCCTATTAAAAATTCTCCATGTAACTTCTATGACATGGCCTCCCAACTAATATTAATATAGGCCGCCGCACATGCCATGCTGGCATAGTTTAAACCAAATAAAGATAATAAAAATCAATATACACTAAAAAAAACAACCCAATGAACTAACACTACATACATGGGATTCCATGTTGTACACTTTGGCAAAGGTTGGCTGCAAGGCTTAGGTGGAGACAAATAGTTTATGAATGTTCAAAAGATAGCGTTGACTTGTTGTAAAGGACTTATCTCGTTAAGTATAGGATATTGTTATGATTATCTCTTTAATTTTAATCATCTCTTTTAAAGTTGTTTCTTTTCGATTCAACTGTTAAGTGAGTTTTGAAGTTTGACAGTAATTCATGCCACAGCATCTGTGACACAAACTAAACATGAATGTAGTTTTAAAGTCTCCTTGGCTGAGTTGTTGGTTTTCCTGAGATTGCTCATCTGGTCAACAGCAGTCTTACATTTACGTTGACCAACTTTAGGCATATTGGTTTTATTGGTATATGTTTGTGCTTATACAGCTTTTAAAAGGCATCCATGTGAAATGCAATCAGGTGACTACATGATATGTTGGTATATATACATTCATTTCTAAAAGTTATTAACATCAAGTATACGTATAGGATATGCTATTTAATAATTGTATAAAATTTAATTGATATAAACAATCCAAACGAAGTAGTTTTTATTTATATTCTGCTCATGCAACATAATTATTCATGAAAAACAAACAAGATACAGATTTTTTTTTTTTTTATATGAATTGATTAAACAGTAGTGGTTATGCTTAAACATGTAATGCTTATACAAGAATAGCAAAATTGATAGTTCTTTGTTAGAAGCAAAAAAGGTTGGACTTTTGAAAATCACAGATAATCTCATAACTTGAAACAATTTATGATTAAGTAGTTTCTTTCATAAGGTGAGAAAGCTCCAAATATTATCATATAAACAATAGTACTGTGATCATAGTTGTCAAAATTGATATCAGTATTGGATTGAGAGTTAAAGAATCTAAGTATTGGTTGCATCCGATCTACATGATGAAGGAAATTGAAATCGTAGATAAAAAATAAAAACTCTAAGATTTAATAATTTTGTTTTCAATTACAATAAATATTCAAAATTTTTAAGAATACTTATTTTATCATTGCATATTCACTTATTAATAATGTAGTACACAAATAGTGTCGTACTTTTCAATAAAAGTTAAGAAATAATAAAAATATTACCAATATTAGAATTATATTTTTTGTATTATACTATTATTTACTAAATAATGCTATATTCTTAATTTATTCTGTAATTAAAATGTTATTATTTAATATGGGATGTCATAGGTTTAATTGGGTTCTTAATTACTTTTGAATTGATTTTTAGTTGAAGAAAGGGTAATTGAGATTTTTATGTTCTCTTTGGACCCATAGTAATCTTGCCCGATCAATAGTAAGTGAGACTGCAAGATAAAAGAAAGTGAGATGTTGATTTTAATGAGTGATTCTTGATCTCAAAGTGAAGCTCTAAGAGAGCAATAAAGACTTTCTCTTTTTCCTATGTTTGTTCTCTAAGAATCACACTGTTGAAGGGAAGAGGCTACATCAATCATTTTTTTTTCAAATTCAACCTAGTTTGACTAAATTATAACTCCAGTTCATCCATTTTCACTCAAAATTTTGACGCGTGGCAATGTTTCTGTATTTGACTGAAATGATATTGTTTCCGTATCATACTGATGCTTTGATGGTGTTGGTGGTGAATTGAAGGCAGAAGGAAAAAAAAGATGAAGAAAAAGAAGATAAATCAACATACATAAATTTAGACTTTATATTCCATTTGAAATTGTAAGTTTTAACATTATCTCGTATGGGCACAAGCTAAAAGAAATTACTATATTATCTCAATTCATCTTGACATGTTTATTATAGAATATCAAGGGGTGTCGAGTGTTGACACGACACAATACTCATTGACATGATTGACACAACACATAAGACATGATTGATACTCCAGTTCACATTGTGTTAGTATTTATGTAGTGTTAACTGTTATTTTAAATTTATAGAGTTTTCAAACATTTTGTGTGTGTATGGTCTTAATTTAACTTTTGTTCTTAAAAAGAAAACTTGTTTAAATATACTTTATAGGGACTTCAACATACTATTTTTGTATATAACTCCCATATACAAAATTATATAAATATATATAGAACCTGTTTGCACTTACATAATCTTGAACCAAGTTATTTGATAACAAATGCGAAGTTTATTGCCTCCTCCCATGTGCTTCCCTCGTTAATTTTATCGATACTACATCATGTAATGATAATTGAAATTCAATATTAAAATATATAAAAACTACATGCCTTGTTGTTGATGTAGCTCGGAATTATTCATTCTGCATCTAAAAGAATCAAATAATTGTTTCACAAAATTATTTTTTTCTACAAGAAAATAGGTTTGAAAGGTGTGGATTTACTCAATTTCTTTGCTAAAATTTACCCTAAACTATTCCGTAACATTCAATTTGTCTTCTTCTAGCTTTATAGATATGCTAATCATATCAATAAACTAACAATCTAGGCAAAGATTTATTTATTAAAAATTATTTTTTAAAAAAAGCATAGTCGAATCAAGCATTTACCTTTCTTTCATCTTCTGAAGGATTGGTTCTTTTTTCTCTTTTGATAGACAAAGTGAGTATATAAACTTCTTAGGAGGTGGCCTCTTGCCTAATGTGTTCTTGTATTTGAATGTATTAGTGAGACAAGTACTTGGATTCTGTTTATAATACACCAGTATTTTATCCTAGTGATTCATTTTGTCTCAAGTAACTTAGTAACCCACTCTGCCCCTTTTGTGTATCTTTGCTGATCATGAGAACTATTGTCTTCTTTGATACTTTATTAAAGGTGCCCACCTCTTAATTTAGGGCTTTGTTTATTTAATAGACATGCCAATTTTCTTTTCATGACAAATTATCCCCCATTTTGCTTAAATACCTAGAAAAGCTATAGTGTTTAACAAATCTAAAAGTAACAAAATAAAAAAATTCTATTAAATGAAATTTACAAAAGTGATTAGCTTGCCAATGTTTATGTTGACTACAAATTAGGGACATTGAATCATTATTTGGGTTGCAGCAAATATCTATTGCTATATACTAGTTTCTTCTCATATAAAAAAAAAACTATTCAAAAGTAACATTATGAAATAACAAGGATTAAATCTTTGACGATTAGTAATATCTACTCAGTTGACAACTATTTTAAAACATAACTTGTAAAATTATTTATAAGAAATGTATAACATAGAAATAGATTATGTATCTTTGAAGATTAGTATATTCTGTCAGTTGACAACTTATCAACTTTATAAAGTAATTTTGATGTTCTTATCCATTGAAACAATCAAGGTGAATTTGACTCCATGATGCTTCGTGCATTCTCGAATATTGCACTTGCTTAAAAAATTAAATCTATATAAATAGATAAATGGTAAAAAGATTTTTAAGTGGTGTATAATATAGAAGTAGCTGCTCCTTGGTTGAGATAAACAGTAAAAATCAAATCTATATAAATAGATAAACGGTAAAGTTTGTAGCTGCTCCTTGGTTGAGATAGCTCTTTGTTCTTGTGGTTTTTGAATTTAATCTCAGAGAAGTTGAGTTTAGGCATGACCTATTCTATTCCTTCATGAAGTACAAGTTGTTCTTGAATTCCTAACTTTAGCTCTCAACTTTTTACTAATTGAATCTCAAGTAAGAATAAGCCAGATGAATCTGTGATTTCTAATTTTGTACCATCAAATGATCATTCCTTTACAGTTATCTGATGCCAAGGGAACTTGTGTTCTCATTGTTTGATTGTTTCTATTTACTTTGCAAACATAAACTAGATCATCAACCTTCTCCGTGGTTAGGTATTACTACAAATATTAAATAATATTTGTTTTGGTGAACTAATTGATGATTAATATAATATGGATACTATGAGATGTATGACCCATATTTGTGGCTCTGACCTTGTATTAATCATGCAGATGGCGTGTGTGATTTGATTACTATCATATACCCATGCAGTTGCATGGGTCACCTTTTCAAATTATGTATACTGGCGTGTGTGCTTGCCTATTATGTATATTGTTATGTGTGGATGTGGCCCTTGTATTGTGCTCTGTTCATAGGCATGTCTTCTGTCCTTTGTGTAACTCTATTTGGCTACGACGTGTACTTCTCTAGTTACTGTTATGTTGTTGAATTATACTTGACTTTTTTTTTAACTGCAGGTTTTTCTGTATGCAGTCATTCTAATGGTTCTCATATTCCCTTTTGAAATTTTTTACTTGCCAACACGCTACTACTTGTTGAGGACTGTATGGCGTATCATATTACCATTACAGGCAAGCATTAGTTTCATTTAAACATCTATTACAATAAATTTTCATTGGCAATAATTTAGCTTTAAGAACTTGGTGGAAAGTCTTGTCCAATCTATATGGGAAACTTAGTCTGATAATCAATGCCTAACTGATTGTTAAGGCCAAACTTAATCAACACTGTGTTGCATGAATTTCACTGTTAGCATCATGATGTAGTCAGATTGTGACAGAGGTTCATGAAAGTGATCATGGCTCTTTGGCCAAGGATAAATGCACACCCAATGTATTCTGAGTGTAATGGTACTATAGTAGGCTGCCATCAAGTAGTTGCTTTCGATGTACAGGGTTTTGCTTGAAATGGTATGAGTGGTGGTTTCCCAGCTACCCAGCCTCCTGGGTAATGTGCCCCTATGATACATAACTTGTATGTTGGTTTATGTCTGACAAATTGATTTTGTTCTATTGTTATACCATAATCTAAGTTTCTTGGTGTCAACCCATGGGAGCTTTCAGCTTCTTTACGCCTTCTCAGCTTAGTGATTCCGAAATGGTCCTCAGCATTTTGAAGTTCCAAGTTATTATCTTAAAGCTTTTAGGCTCACTGGTATGGTTCCTGGCCACCTCGAGATGGTGAGATTCTACAACTGGTGGGGCTCCTAGCAAGTTTCTTGAGGTTCAAGGCCTCCTTGATCTGATGATCCCAAGATGATACTCTGGTTTCTATGTTCATAAGGGTGTTTTTGGCCATGGCTTGTTGAAGTTTCCAATTGGTATCTTGGGATTTAATCCTCGACTTAGTTTTGTTTCATGCCAATCATTGGAACCCTCGACTTGGAAGATTTGTTAGATTGTTATCTCAGGTTTTTTATACCTTGTTAACCCGATGGGGTTCCTGGCTTGATCTCTCAGGCCGTCTGCTGAATTTGTTGACTTATTCAATGCCTAAATTAACATTGGAAGGTTCAATCTCAGGGCATATTTAATTTCGTATTTTGAGGAGTTTTGATGTGATCTCCCTTAACTTTCTGAACAAAATTTCTACATGCGGAGGCCACTTATTTGGAGTGTGGATTTGAAATCCTTTGAGTTTGGATTGGTAGTGGAGTTTCCTCCACCTGGGTTTCTTATGACAATTAAGCTTCATAGCTACCGACAATTTAAGATAATTTTATACATATAATACTTAATTTTTATGGATGGTAGTGGTTAAAGTTTATCAGTGCACAAACATTGAGCACACAATACAATACATTCAAGTTTATTGCTCATATGGACTTTAATCTGGTTATTATCCTAGTTTTAACTGTATTTTGATCTTATGTCTTAAAATGTTTGAAGATTCTTCTCTCTCTTTTTCCTTCCAAGTTTAAGTTCTGCCCTCAATGTAATGCAGGCAATCACATTTTCTGATTTCTTTGTGGCTGATATCATGACATCAATGTCAAAGGTACGTGTTTTATCATTGTAATTAAATTATTGTTACATTACTATTAAATCATTTTCCAATTAGAAGATTGTGATCGGTAATTCCGTCTGTGAGATATTATCATGTTTGGAATTGAAAGAGATGACCAACATGGCCTCCAAGTTTGCTGGAGGACTCATTGGTTATGTCTATCACCTAGAATTGCGTTAATCAATTCATCTCAGATTCTTTTCTAATAATTTCATAGTTGCTTCTCACTCTATTAGACCTATATTAACAAGTTTCTGCTATGTTATCTACCAAAACCATTTGTGATTGTTCTGTCAAGTAGATAACTGTTCCACTTCCTCTGATTTGCCTATCGTGATTCTCTTATTAAATATGATTTTGTCTTAACTGCTGTGAGTGTTGGTTGCTTTCTAGGTATTCTCTGATTTGGAGCGCTCAGTTTGTAGGATGGTGAATAGGCAGGTTAGTAAAGATTCTTCTGTAAAATATCAACGATATGCGGAGCTTACTTTTTGTTGTTAGTTGGATAGCTATGTGAATAGAAAGAATGTTTTATATTAAGGAGAAATGAATTTACAGAATATGGTGTTTCCATAGTTAACTTTGTATGCTAGATTGAGTTAAATTCACTTAGTCTTTCAAAACTGAGATACTATAATCCAGTTGTTCCACAGGGATTGGAAAGGCAAACAACATTACATTATTCACCATTGAGTTGTACTCATTTCATGCTTTATTGTAGTCATACTAAAGTTTAATGATGCTTTGTGCTATTGTTATATTCTTCTTGACTAAATGGGAAGCTTTTGAGATTGTCATAGAAGTCTTATCAGTCAGAGGTCAGGTGGTAGAAAAAAAAGTTCTATAATTAAACAAGTCAATTAATGAAGTGTGAGTGTGAGAAAGCAATAGGTTGACTGGAAATACTCCTTTTTATATAGTTAAGAAAGATCTAATATATCCTTATGGAAGAGTTAAGTGGTAACTGATCTCAAATAGTTGGGAGTTAAAACACTGCAAGTTGTTGTCATCATCAAGCTAAGATGATTTTTTTTCACCCTGCATCAATAACTTTATATGAATTTTTTGCATTCAGGTTGCAACAATTGCATGGTTTGAAGCAGATTCTGTATGCGGAAGCCACTCTGTTGCAATTCCTATAGTGCTAGTCTTTCCCTATATGTGCCGTTTTTTCCAATGCTTGCGTCAATATAAGGATACTAAAGAAAGGACATGCCTTTTTAATGGTAAATGCACGGGTTCATTATTTTTACTAATTATATTCATCTTTAATATTTATGTTCATTATTCAAGTTGCAAGCATATTGATATATATGCATACCATCGAAGTTAACTAAAGCTTGTTGTATGATGTAGACAGTTTAGTTGCTTCAATGACGGTATATTTTATGCAATAATTAGTTCATTAATAACTACAAAAG
The DNA here is from genome assembly GCA_037974795.1 of Kaempferia galanga. Taxonomy (NCBI): domain Eukaryota; kingdom Viridiplantae; phylum Streptophyta; class Magnoliopsida; order Zingiberales; family Zingiberaceae; genus Kaempferia; species Kaempferia galanga. Next base: position 1,734,071 of record JBBPFP010000126.1, on the reverse strand, counting down.
ATTGATTTGGGTGAATGAAGTGGTAAAACTCTATTCTTTATTTGCAGCATTAAAATACGCAACTGCCATCCCTGTGATTTTTCTTTCTGCTCTGAAGTATCATGTCTTTCCTGAAAGTTGGACCAATTTTTACCGGCCACTTTGGCTAATTTCTAGTGTCATTAACTCGCTATACTCATTTTACTGGGATGTGACTCGGGATTGGGACTTGAGGTATGTATGGAATCTTCTGCTTCTTCTCTTCTGTGACCAATTGATGATTTCAACTATTTATTGCTTTACTTGCTGTTCTTGCAGTGTGTTTACTCGAATTTTCAAGTTTAAAAATCCACATATTTGCACGAATCTTCTTTATGGGCGAATATGGGTATGTTTTCCCTTTAGCAATTGTTGTGTTCCTTGTCATTTTTGCCAAACCCTGTTCATGGAATTGTAGGTATATTATTGGGTGATGGGAAGCAACCTAGTTCTTCGATGCACATGGACCTACAAACTCTCAGCTCATCTACGACACAATTATTTGACAGTTTTTGCAATTACTGCTTTGGAAATAATGCGGCGTTTCCAGTGGATTTTCTTTCGAGTGGAAAATGAATGGAATAAAATGACAGGCAAGGCAAGCTTGGAACTTTCGGCAATGGACAAACCAATAGAGGAAGAACGACTACTTGGTTCTGCCAGCCATAATGTATAGAAGGATTGTGGTTCAGTAACCGACTAGTTGTATACGGCCTGATGAAATTTCCAGCCATTGTGTTTCTTCATTTGGCAAGCCAATTTCCTGTCACAATTATTCCTAGAGAAGCCAGAGGGTTACATGAAAAGCAATGAACACCAAAGGTCACCAATTAATATAGATAACATTCTTTCAACACATCACAAATATGTATATCTAGCATTGTTTTCTTTCCTTAATTGTTCTAGGTCACGCTGTTGCAATCCTTGCTCATTGTAGTTGCTGGACTGGAAACTAGTAGAACTCTAGCTTGATTATATTGAGCTTTTCAAATTATTATTGGGCTTCAGCTCAAGCTCGATGTGATAAAAATAAAATCAGCTCATTTTGAAAGTTTATTGAACTTGAGCGATGCCTGTTTATTGCACTAAAAAGACGTGGGTTTGAGTATATTAGCATGCCATAACTCAATCTCAGTTAAATAGATGACAATTGTTTTTCATAACTAGGTGGAGTTGCTCCATTGATACCAAATATTGTTATAGAAAATTGATGCACACTGAAAAGATCTGTCCGCTAGAAAGCTAATAGAAATTAATACTGTATCAAAACATCTAAAATTGCATGTCGTGCTTACTACGACAGACATCTCTATCTTAACTACTACTCTTTCATTGATTACCAGCTGAATGCTTAGGTCTAAGCAGTGGAATACGGCTCTATGTTTGAGTAAACCGCCTGTTAAATCAAATTTATAAGTTTGATTAATTAAAAAATTGTTTTTTTTTTAATATCGATTATTTCAGATATGTCAGTTGGGACTTATTTTTAAAAGTTGGAATCCGTTTTAAATCGAATAAATTGATTAGTCGACGGCTAGTTATGAGCAGTTGATTGTTCATGCTAGTAATTGACTCGTATACTTAAAAATCAAATAAAATGTTCCTTAATACTCAACTGTCTATTTAGCAATCGATTGTTGAAAATAAAAAATTGAACAAAATACTCCATTCACTATCCATTTAACAATTGATTGCGAATAGGAATTAGTCGATTGATAATTGGTTATTGTAAATTTTGATCAAATTAATTGGTGTTTTATCTTTTGGTTTTATTTGATTTTTATTGAAAAATTTGGTTACGGTTAATTAAAAAAAACTTCAATTTATTCTGTTTCAATTGAATCGATGGGGGTCAGTTCATTATTAACAGACTATCAGCCCGTTCTATCCCCGGTCGTTGCCCATAGCAAAGAAAGACCTAGTCCAAACGCTTGCTTACGATGGTAGAGTTGGCTTTTCTTTATCGTTTCTATCTTTGTCCTCGACTCGCTGTTTCCTCTGGAAACAGCTCTGCGTTTCTTCCTGCTTCGCCGACGAGACCATCTCGCCTGGCTTCGCCTCTGCTGCCAAATTCGATCCAATCCGAACTCAATCCAAAACTCTTTGATCTGAATCCAAATCCGACCAATCTAAATCTGACCGGAATAACCAATCCGAATCTAAGCTGAAAATTTTCAACCCAACCCTTCTTCAATGAATCCGATTAGAATCTGAAAATTTCCAATCCAAATTTAATTTTTTTTAAATAGACTCAAATTGAATACGTCGAACACCCCTACTTCATCCGCCACCGCCTCCCTGGACATTGAAAAATTTCTCCTCTCCCATTTTTTTTTTTCTCATTCAATCACCAATTCGTTCAACATCAATGCAATTAATTATACATATCTCAAGTTTAATCGCTCACGCAAATCGAAGGTGACACCTTGCAATTCGCAACGCTGGCTCCGATCGCTTATCCTCCTCGTGTCGCTCCGTCAATCGAATTGCTTCGTGCTGAGTTCAGGAGCCACCGCCACCGCTGAATCCTATTTCAGGCGGCGATATCGGTTGAAACTCGTCGTTTACGGGGAGTTGACCGCTCGGTATGGCCTCGTCTGGATCCCGCATGCTCACTGCCGGCGTTGCTGACGACGTGCGACCCAACTGTCGGGCGTCTTCCCTGATTCGGATGTGGCGGGAGCTGGAGGCTGAGGCAGGACCCGGGCTCGCACCTAACCACTGCGCGGAAACCTCCGCCGACGCTGTGGCCTCCGACGGCTCGGGTTGGCCGGATGGGTTAGGGGACTGGACCTCCGACGACGCGATGACGACGGCGTCGAACGAGAATAAGGCGGGGATGCTCCGCGCCGCCGGCGAGGGCTCTTGGGTGCTGAGCCCGCGGCGGCTGAGAGGGCGCGGGGAAACTCAGAGTTTCAAGGCGAGGATGGAGCAGGAGCGACGGCGGGAGCTCGTGGCCTTGGCCGACCGACGCTCTGTCTCACGCTTCGCCCACCGTGGCCGGCTTCAGGTGGCTGCTCCTCCTCCTCCTCCTCCTTCTTCTTCCATTCCTCTGCTTATTTACTAACATGTTTCTGCATGTTTGATTCTCTTATTCCATCTTCGATCAATTTCAATTATGAAACAGTAATCCTCACAGTTCTTCTACCTGTTCTTCCTCTACAATATCTGCAGTCAATGCTTAAGCTCAGATCCCTCGAAAGGCAAGCAGCAGTGCTGGATCTGATGCGATGTTTCCCAAGTAGAATGGAATCCGATCGACCCTACTACAATCAATCAACAATCTCATTTCTCAGGTACTACCTGCCAACGAGCTTTTTAGGCAAACAATATTTGATTTATATTTAAAACTATATTTTATTTGATGTTCACGAGCCAAACTCGGACTGAATATTATTATATATATGTTTAGACATTTTTAGTTTAAACATGTTCAAATTAAGATTCGAATAACTCGAATCGAATTTCAATTAAGCCATTTCGAGTTATAATTTAATTCTGTTCGGATCAAATTTGAACAATTCGAATTGAACACGAGCTCAAATTTCATTTTGAATTATCTGCAGAAATCCAGTTGTGGTGGTTCAGAGCCCTGCTGGAAATGGCAAGATCTCGATGAGTACAAGCAATGCAGCGGATGTTCCGTTCCCTGTCGATGCTGAATGTTCCGGCAGTCCATGTTCTACTGAGCAATTTGATGGTTCTTGGGCTGGCAGATGCTCGTCGCAGTCGATCAGTTGGCACAGTGAGGGTGCTGATGAGGACTCAAACTCACGCAGAGGATGGAGGGTAGCAAGAAGACATGATTCCTCTGAGAATTTCACAGACAATGTGGAAATAAAGGAGCTTCTCGGCAGGTATAACTTTGTTCCTGAATCTTTGGAAGCCCCAGATTCCTCAAATCGAGCAATGCGTTGATCTCTCTGTTTCCTCACAGGAGAAGAGTCTCCACTTCCCTCGCAAGCGACTTCTCTGATAAGATGAACAAGTTGATCTCGTCATTCATACAGCGGCATCGGCGAGCAGGGAATTGCTGCGACAAAGATTTTGCTGAGCACCAAAATTTGGAGCAAGTTGATTCTGTCTCATCGTCTCTGGTACCAATGCTGCATTGTCACTCCTTGGCACATCCACAAAGTTGTTAAGAAAATCTCTGCTCTTGTGCGATGAGCATGTTCGATCTCCAACTTGACAGGACAAGGAGGCCATGCATGAATTGAGAAACGAAATGGCTCGGATCCGCGAAGAAATTCGGGAACTGAGGCAAATGGTTGAGAGTTGCATGGAGTGGCAGGGCAGGCTTGAGCAGACTATCAAGCAGGAGATTTCAGGTTGGAGAACTATTTTGCTAATTGTTTCTGTTTAACTTGTTTCTGCACATGACCACATTTGTTAGCATTGCAGTTGGATCAGTGAACAGCTTGCAAAATTTGAGCATATAGCTCTCATTCATCTCGATGGACTGACGACCTATCCAATGAACGGCTCGAGTCCACAGGCATCTTTCTACTAACATATCGAAAAACATGGAAACCCCAACTCAAGCAACGGAACATGTGCAATCTGTGGATTGAAGGCAAGATGTGCTGAATGGAGGCAAGATGTGCATGTTTCCTTTTCCTTTTCGAGTAAAGAACTATTGTTCAAGCAAAGTCCGGCTAGGTATATATATCTACGGGATTGAGGTCATGTGTGTTTGTTAAGGAGACAAGGGCAAATCTAAACGTTTCGAAATTCCTATAGATGAAAGGGGTTTCTGCTTGATTTTGGATGCATAAAATTTGAGTTTGTAGAGTCCTTTGAGTCCCTTGTTTCATAGAATAACCCTTGTTTACTTAGAAGGCGGGAAATAAAAATTGAAGAAAATCTTTTGCCAGTATTTTTCAATATTTATTTCATGAAAACGAATAAACTAATCATTCTTTATGCTGTCCATGTATTATAAAATAATATAATAGAAAGACAAATTTAAGAATCGATTTTTGGATTTTTTTTTAGATATATTTTTTTATTCGTTCAAATAGTATAGAATAAACTTTTCTTCCTCTCTCAAATCAGGAGGCGTGACCTTGTGTGCTTGTGGACAGCTTTATAATAACCTTGCGTGGCCTAGTTGCACTCATAAGAACTGATGAACCTCAACATCACACTAAGATTGAGCTCATGAGCATTGACCTCAGGTTGTTGTCAGAATAATCAATTTGAGTGATCTAGAGGAATGAAACTAGACAAACAAGTTGGTTCAATTGGGCCAAAATGGTCGACAAGACAAGTCAAATTAGGTGGACTAATCAAGTGAATAAGCTAAGCTAGGCGATTTCTATTAAGTTGGATGGGTCGATCACGATGAATGAGATGCATAAGCCAACCAAACATGATAGGCAAAGTAATTGGTCAAGTTAGATGAATCATTTGAGTCACATAGGCCGGATGAGTTGATCAAGCTAAATGGATAAGAAAGGATGAACACGCCAAACATGCAAAGTGGATCGATTGGGTCAAGTGACTAAAGTGGATCATGGGGGTGAGTGAGTTGAGCAATCTAATTAGGATTGAGAGATCAACGTACTAGCACAACACAGGAAATTAAGAAGTTATTCGTCCCTTGCATGTGCAAGAAAAATCGATATTTTATATTTACAAGTCATAGAGTATTCTCTCGATAAAGGATTCATTTAATCGAACTTAGTACGATAAGACTTAATTGTTATTGATCTGGTAAGATTATGAAATCCACGTGGAAGATGATGTGTAGGTCAGTAGAGTGCAACGTGGCGTGTGAACGAAAACCAATCCGGCACCATGTTGCGAGACTTATGGTGATGCGGACCATCTTATTTAGTCGGTAAAATTTACTAAGTGTGCCTAAGTCTTCTCGCTAGGCCGAATGGAGCATCACCTGAACGGCTAAGGATGTCCGGTCGGCCAGCTTCCAAACACTCGTTCGCCCGGATCACCACTTCAGTTCATTACCTCAGTAATCCCCTTACCTTAGTAATCCAGCCAGTGACAGATATAGATCAGTTTAGGGAGACCTTTCAGCCAGTATAACCAGAAGAACAGTTAGAACAGAAGATCATACATTC
>JBBPFP010000126.1:1630320-1640361 GCA_037974795.1 Kaempferia galanga | reverse complement strand
ACATGATCATTAAAACATGGCTGAGATCCAAAATGCTGGTCGAGATCACCAATTACTTAAACATAAAAAAGTTCAATGCATAAACATTCATTAAACATGGTATTTACATACTATATAATCTGGATAATGCATCAAGAAAAAGTACTAAAACAACGTAAAAAGATCGATGCATAAACATTCTTTAAGCATGGTATATACACACTATATGTTCTGGATAATGCATCAAGAAAAAGGTACTTAAGCAACATAAAAAGATCAATGCATAGACATCCTTCGCCCTTAAACATGGTATTTATATATTATACAATTTGATTAATATATTAAGAAAAGGGTTAGAACATGTCAAGACAGAGATGTCGACCGAGATCGAGACGTTATTGAGATAGAGACACCGGCTGAGACCGAGACACTGCCGAGACAGAGACACCGCCCGAGATCGACAAGTACATAAACAACATAAAAACCTCGATGCATAAACCATTATTTACACTTAAACATGGTATTGACATATTATACGATTTGGTTAATGGATAAAAAAAAGTATAAAATGTGTCTTTTATGTCTAAATGCCCAAAAAATCTACTTTTGATGCAAAAGAATTACAAGTACGATCAAGGCACAACTTTGCCTTGGATTTTTCACCACATAACTCATGGCTTATCTCTCCTTTAGGGTAGGGACGACGCCCCTCTTCCCTAGAGGTAGAACCCCCTAGGCCTTATTTATTGGTTTCTCAAAACTAGGTCTAATAATTAATGATTTATTACCAAGTTTGTTTATTTATGCACAAAGACTAGATCTAATGATTTAATACCAAATATATTAAATTTTATACGTGCAATTAATAAATGTTAATGCAATTAAGGTTTTGATGTATGTGTCAATTAGTTTAAGTTAGACTTTCATATTGCTTTGATATGTGCTTGAGTCATGCAGGACTTGGAGAAACACATGAAGATCTCATCTAAGGGTTCGGGTCCTTAAGTCGGTGAAGGATGGTGCATTCGAGGGACCGCGGGATGAGGAGTAACGCGAAGGATGGCATGGAGAGGAGGCGCGGGCTCAAGTTCATCCGAGGGACGAAGGCCAAGGAAGAGGGCTTCAAATGGCGACTCCAGAGAGGATGAGTGCGAGAGAGTATAACGTGCCAGTCGACTAGCACGAAGACCAATCGACTGGTACCGAGTATTGGAAACGAACAGAATGTTCTATACTCGACGGGGTTGAGGACCAGTCGACTGGTAGCTAGTCATTAGCCAGAATCGCGAGTTTTGTGATGATCGTTGTGAGAGTGCAACAGTCACACCAGTGGACTGCTAAAGTTAGCAGTCGACTGGTAACGGGCTGAGTTGAAATTGTGTTCAACTCTTTTCTCCTATTTAAGGAGGGCTTGGGGCATAAGATAAAGTTTAGTACTCTAGTGTTCATTCTCTCTGATTAAACCTAAGTTTTCAAGTCTTCTCTTCCTCCTAATCTCACTTCTACTTGTAAGAGGAAGAGAAACATTGTGAGAGGTTTGCTTCACCAAGCAGAAGCAAGTTGATAGTGGAGCTTTGTGTGCACACGTGAATCCTTGAATTAGTCACCTCCATTGGAGGTGGATATCAAGTGAAAGATTGGTGTTAGCATTGTCCTTCTTGTCTTAATTTCATTTAGTTTGAATTTTCGTTGCATAACTAACCATACTTGGGAGAAATCAGGCATCAAAGGATCACCAACATATAAAGCGTCATCGATAAAGATGTTTATTTCTTTGGGTTTGATGTTAGCTCTACCAAATCCTTGAATAAATTTTATACTACAACATATAGTATGCACACTTGTATCATTCATTACCAACTAGGTAAAGAATTTCTTACTTTTAAGAATAGTGTGTGTCGACTCATTATTTACGAGACATGTTTTGTCATCATTAATGGAGAGTTCACTTTTGGAAAACTTTTTTTTTTTAAGGTTTGGTAAATTTAACAAATAAAATAAGAATGATATAAGATACTGTATACCAACCAAAGCAATCCTTTTGAAAACCAGTGACTCTAATTTTCTTCTCCCGATAACAACCTTCTCTCTTAGTCATAGCATCGTACTGAATAACTACTAGAGAGAGGATAAGAAGACGGAATCTTGTTGCTTCTTAATACCAAAATGACGTTTACAATTTCCATTTATAGGGTAAGTAGATATATTCAACATTAAAACTAAATAAATTTTAATAAATCGAAGAGTCATATTTCATTAAAAAAAAATAGATTCAAATTTATGACATCATGCATATTCATATTAAATCTCATCGATATTCAGCGATATCAAATATCTCAGTGCACGTGCACCTCACGCGTTCACGCGCGCACGCGACGGGCTTCCGTTCGTTTTCCTGTCCAATCCAACCCCAAGTGGCGGCGCGACTGCTCTCTTCTTGCTAGACGATTCCAGATGATCGCCTCATGCTATTCACTCTCGAGGTGAAGATCTTTCACTTAATTCTTCCATTGAGATCATCCTAATCCCCTTTGATCTGCATCGCTGCCTCCTCCTCCGTTTTGCCTAAATGCAGTCCTGACTCGACTGCTGATTCTTGAGCAGAATAGATCGCCTCCTCAAAGTTGTGCGTCCTCTGAACGGTCTCGCGATTCCTTCAAGTCAGAATCAGGTTAATTTCTCTAACTTTTGCTTGGAATTGAAATTCTTTTTCTGACATTCAAACAAAAAGGAACTAGTCTCTATTATCTTACCGATTTGGATTTTGGAACGCTAATCGAAATTGGTAGTGGTTGTGATTCAGAAAAAAAACATGAACTCGATATTTTTGTTTCTTCAAACTGAATGTGCATTATCATATTCTCATTTAAGTCTGAAAACAAGAATTCAAATTGGAATCCTCACAAATTTCTTTTCTAGTAAAGAAACAAAATTTCTTTTTCAAACAAGAATTGGCTCCAAACAGGCTGACAGGATTTGGCTTACATGTCTAGGTTTGGGCTCGTGGTCAGATATTGAGCTGCAAATGGAAAATATCTAATTCTATGAATGAAGTAGCTAAGATGGATCGGCGTAAAAAGAGGAAAGAAATTATGCATGTATGGAGACCAATCTCTACTCAGTCAACTTCACATGAAGGTTTTTCCCGGTTCAATGAATTCTCCATTTTTTTTTTTAATTTCAAACTGAGCTAATATCCAATTCTTCTAAATAGAACATTTCTTTTACTTTGGATCCTATTGTTTTATTTCCTAACCATGACTCATGAGCATTCCGAATGACTTCATCTGTTTAGAAAGGTCGGAGAAATATTGGCAAATATGCTACTCCTATTATACATAATTCTAGAAAGAACTCTCTATGTTTTTTTGCTTAATTCCAAGTCATTTTTCAAGATTCAGTGGCTTTCAAAAAAACAAATCTTAGCTAGGCATGTAGCAATATATGAGAGCCCATTTAATATGAACTAGATTTATTTCCTTTTGTTGGGGATAAGCTTCAAGCAAACTAATTCAATATGGTTCTTTTTAAGTTTTTTGCCTTTCCTTCCACTTGATTTTGAGGGCATGTCTACACGAGGGGGAAGGAGCTCGAGCAACTGGAAAGAGGAGAGCAGAGCAGTCAATTCCCTTGTCTACTTCAGTAGAAGAAAACATAAAGGGAGGAAGGGAACAATTTGAACCTCCTTTGCCCACATCTGTTTCAGACCATAAGTGGATTAAAGAGGGGAAAGAATGTTGTAAGGATTGATTTAACTGTGCATGTCTTAGAAATGACAAAATTGAAGAGCTAATTTTATCATTTGCTCTCAAATTGTTTTCTTTCCTCTCTCTTCAAGTAGACAATACAAAGGAAACATCTCTCCTAAGTTTCTGCCTTTCCTTCCACTTGATTTTGAAGGAACTGTAACTTCCCAGGAAACCAAAATCATGGCCAGGAATTAGTATCTGAACAATAAGATAATGTGGCTACTGATTTATTTTTGTATCCTGAAGCTATGAACTGAATTGTTAATTTGTATTTACTTCAATATTATTAGTTGAGAATTATCTAATCCATATCCTGAGCGTCATCTAATTTAGGTTTGTATGTGTATGCACCTAAGAATTTTCGTGTGTTTCTCATAATAAGCTTATTCGTATTTATAGTTAAATTAGGATTTTTTTTTTTAATGCCTTATTTCTATTGTCTATTGAAAATCTGCAAGAATTTTCATGCAGTGACTTCTTCTACGACTGGAAGATCAGTCAGTGCTCATGTACTATTGTTCTTGTTGTCTGCTATGCATTGTAGAAAACATTTTTCAATAATAATAAATCTGTAGATGCAGGACAAACTGTGATGGGCTGAATGTATCGTTGAAGCTTCGTACATTCAGAATAACCATGCATTCAACTGTTATTGGAAATGTTTCAGGAATAATTTAAAAAAAAAAAATCTAAAAGACCATGTAACTGCTCTCTACTTTTTATTGTATGCTCTTTAGGGAATGACTCCTTGCTGTCTAAGAGACAATTGCAACTGTATGCCTTGAGTTTACACAGCCATAGTTGCATTTTTGTTCTCTCTAAATAATTGTCAAACATCAATTGGGAGTTTGTTTCACATTTAGTGGTACAATGGCAAATCATCTCGTTTTGTAAAAACAAGTTTAGCTAAGTGTACTATAGCCTTGGTAAATCACAATGTTTATTCTAGAAGCTTTTGAATTGCGAGTCTATGTTTAGGAAATGTAGGTGTATCGGAATTATAAAGGATTTTTTAGGAACTCTAAAGAAACTTTGACGAATTTAGAAGTCTCCATTTGAAGCTTAAAAGGAGTTTCTTGGGACTTTGTCCATCTAATCATTCTAAGATATCATTTGATACAGTTGACTATGATAAAAGATCAGATCTTCATTGCCAACTGCCTGAAGGGCAAAAGAACAAGCCTACAGGTGTTTCAGATGAGAAGGTCTTCACCCAGGATGATTCTATGTCTGACACTTCAATGACATTAACCTCAAGTTCTAACATAGTGGATCATGATAACTACTTGGAAAAATTAACTACAAGTTCTAGCATAGTCGATCATGCGAGCCATTTAGAAACCATTGCAGGAACTTTCTCCAAAAGTTGTGATTCTACTACAGCTTCCATATCTGGTGAAAACCCTGAACAGATTACAGTTGAGGAGGGTGCTGATTTTGGAAGCCAAGATAAAAGTTGTTCAGTTTCTATTGAGGTATCTCTTGAGATTCTTCTCTTTCTGTTCAATGAACGTGTATCTTGGTTCACACCCTCAATTTATAGTTTCCTATTCTTGGTTTTCTTTTCTTGCAAGTTTTGGTGGATAATTCAATGTAAGTTATATTGCAAGACAACCAAAATTTATTTACATATCTAAAATCATTTCTACAGGTAGATGCTTCTTTGATTCGCTTTATTAAAGGAAAAGGGTATGACCTTTTGAATTCTCTATACATTTGTTTGTTTCATCTAGTATAACACTTTTATTCCTCACTTTTTATCAAAAAATATCTAGGAATCCTGAAATAAATGTTTCTATCTTTTAGTGGTTCAATGCAAAAACAAATTGAGGGAGATTTTGACGTTAAGATTGTGCTCCCTTCCTCTAAAGAGGATTGCAGCATTGGTGAGTTAGTATTTAACAATTGGACTTTGTTCCCTCAAAAACCTTTTGTTCTTATTGTCACATAGCTTTCACTATTATGCTTTCTTAATGTTCTGGTCTACTTCTAGTGTTTGTTGTTATTTCTCCTCCACGTTGTTTGTACTACTGTTTCCTACATGGCTAAATTTTACTGAAGCCGACTTCAAAGCAAATGCTGGCTCTTGTAGTTCCCTATCGTTGTATTTTTTTAATCTCTGGGAAAGATTCCTTTAATGGGAATAATATACTTAACATATTTTGGTTGTATTTTTGAAATGACATATTCAACAGTCCAAATATTTATCATTCAAGGAAACACAAATGAGAGATAAAATTATGTATATTTTCCCCTTTAACTTTACTTCCCTACTCTCATTCTCTCCCCTGCAATTTTCCTTCCTCATAGGAAACACAACCGAGAGTAAAACAAGAAGAATTCCTTTTTGCCTCATCTGTACTGAATGAAGAATGAGTAAGAATTTTTTTTAAAGATGTATCCTTTATACTTGTTTTGTTAAGCAGTGAGACCAATACATGCTCTTTTGTTCTCTTAATCTGTTTTCCTAATTGATGTGTACTTTTGTTTTGGCATGTCTCTTTATTGGAGTCTTATTGTTGCATAAAAGAATTCAAAATACATGACCTACAACTATCAACATATATGATATTGAATGTTCACTGACACTACGCTTGTACCTGTTCCCAGTTTTGGCTTTCCATGAAGAAAATTAATTATTTGTCCATTTTTTTAATTGTTTATATTATTTTTTGATTTTTTTTTCACACTTGGTAATTGGCTCAAAATTTCCCCTTTTGCAGTTGTTGAGGGCTCAATTGGAAGTGTTGCTAAAGCTTCAGAAAAGATAGCTAGGATAATTGAAGAGGTTAATCAAGTTGATTAGTTAATTAGTAAATTTTATATTAGTTATTGTCTAATGGTTATGAGGAACAGTCCTCTCAAATTGTATGCTAGTTGCCATGAAATGGTTGTGAAGAATAATTCTCTCATCTAGACATTGGGTTCAAATATCTTGGTTATTTCAGTTTAATGTTTTTACATTAATTTAACATTTGTGCAGGCTGCAGCAAAATAATTTATCATATCAATGTCATTTTAGTTGAGTAAAAAGTAAATTTCAATTGGTCAAATTAATCTGATGTCATGGTTTATAAAGCTGCTTTAGTTTATTATGCAGCTCTTGTGGAATAGTTAACTTTCAGATGTCATTTGCAGGCCGTGAAAAGCCCAAAGCTTGATTATTCTCACTTTATATCCCTACCATTGGCTCTCCACCCGGAACTGGTGGAAAAGCTAAGTCGTTTCCAGACGTCTATTCTTGGAGATGCTGCAGTTGGGCCTGAGGATGATCTGGAACATGAATCAAATGAAGATGCTACAGATGAGGAGGATAACCAATCAATAAATCAGAAAGTGACTGTTCAGCTTGAAGTTGAGGATGAAAACAAACATGTGAAAGTAAAGATGGATTCTATAGGCTATAAATCTGCTTCTAAAGCTTCTATTTTGTCAGGTAGGAAAATGTTAGTCGTTTGTCCTTTCCTACGTCATTCTTCATGTGATTATTGTATTTCTATATAGAACTATGAGACTTATAAATTTTTTATTTATTTCATACATCCAATATTTTTTATTTGTTCTTTCTAATTTTTCCAGTTAAATATTGTTGATCGTCCTTGTTGAATATACAGATATGGGCATTGAGAAATCCATCTTTATAAAACCAAAAACATTCCATTTAACTGTTCTAATGCTGAAATTATGGAACAAAGAACGGATAGCTATGGCTGCTGAGGTTCTGCAGGTAAACTATCTGCTCACAGGTATTCTGGGAATTGGTTGATTGATAGTTGGATATTTTCCTTGTCGATCACAGAAAATATCATCAAAAGTGCTGGATGCTTTGGAAAACCAACCTGTTTCCGTAAGACTTAGAGGACTGGTATGTCACTTTTGTTCCTTTATTTTGATCATTGTAGTCTTCATTCTGTCACTCTTATGTCTCCACTTGAAATCTTGATGTCCAAAATATGATTTATTTTAGATGATTAATGACATTTTCTGACAGGTGTTTAATCAACAATTTTTGTCATTCAAAATTCCTGATGGTTCTCTCAAAGAAACCAAAACCTTTTGATTTGGCATTTTCCTTGTAATAAAACTGGTTCCGAGTATTCGTGTTAATTCTTGTACTTTCATTGTTATCTTACTTCATGTTGGATGTGCATTATGGAACTATTGATGATTTTGGTTGTAGCTAGTTCTTTTGATGGTTTCTGCCTTGCCTATAGATCTTAATTTTGTCAGGCAAGATTCCTGGATTTTTTTTTGTGGTGTTTTGCTACTCAAGCTAAAGATATGTGCAGTGTGCATAGCCAAACCATATTATAACGAAGTTTGATGATTTTGCTATTGATCCTTTTAGTGTATTTCTATCAATCTCAATTTGCTTAGGGAATATGTAGTGTGTGTACGCCAACCAAGACCTTAGCTACAACTTCCAAGGTCCTTGACAAAAGTACATAGGAAATATTTGATTTTGGATCTTGTTTGCAGACGTGCATGAAAGGTTCACCTGCTAAGGCCCGAGTTGTGTATGCCCCAGTCAAGGAAATTGGTGAAGAGGGACGGTTGTTGCGCGCTTGCCGTATCCAAACATTTACCAACTTGACAGATATTTGAATGCTAGAAAACACATGTAAACTTTGTGATGCCAAAATGTTCACACTTGACCTTATGCACCCCCCACAGAGGTTATTATTGATGCTTATGTTGAAGCTGGTCTCGTTCTCGAAAAGGATGTTCAACAATCACTGAAGGTAATTCTTTTCTAATCCCACATATTGAAATTGCAAGCCAGTAGGTGTGTGGTTTGTTGTTAGTCAGAGTATGCCAGATCTCAGTGTCTTGGTTGCTACCATCGCATTGAGACCATAATTTTGCGCTAGGAAAAATCTCAAAAGCATTGTTAAGACTTTCTTAGTTTTAGATCGAAAGCAATATAAGTTCTTGTTCTCTACTAAATTCTGATTCCTAATGCTCAAGATGCAGCTACATGCAACCGTGATGAATGCCCGACACAGGAAAAGGTGCTCACTACTCTCTTCTGTTATTTGCAACTATTTTGCTGTGAAAAATTTTGTTTCCAAGTGTGAAGGCAAATTGTTTTCAGGACAAGTAGGAGAAAGAAACAGGATTATTTCGATGCGCGACACATTTTCAGAGTTTATGGTTCTGAGGACTGGGGGGAATACCACATTCCACAGGTACATTTGTCCCAGAGATTCAAGCATGATGAAGGTGGATACTATCATTGCTGCACTTCAATTCCCTTGCCTGAAAAAAATGCGGACTAAGAGACTCAGGTACATAAAACTAAACACGGTTTTCATGTTCTCCGACTGCAAGTTCATGCCAAGACATCAGTTACAGTTCTCCTTGTAACTATAGTCTGGTAGCGGATGGTACATCTGATATGTCTACCAGTGGTTTTCATGTACTATGATTTCCAAGTTAATGCGAAGGCTTCAGTTATAGTTCTTATGATGAGCCAGGACACAGACGTTCTTATGGTATTTCTGCTTGGGACGCATTTTGTTTGGCAGTTTTCTGGATGTTAAATGCTGTTCGGTTGGTAGTTCCCTTACTCAAAAACAATGTTGACTACTAGATTCAGATAACATGAAACTCAACTTGGTTTTCATTATAATTCAATTCCCTTATTCGGAACAATGTTGATCAATGATTCGACTTGGTTTTCATGTACTTCTTAAACATACTGGAAAGCAATATTAAGTAATAGATTTAAGTACATAAAACTCAGCTTGGTTTTCATGCCCCAGTTAATCATGCTTGATCAATAGATTGTTGAGTTAAGGGAAACTCAAAAGGTTTCCTCCAACTTTTCTCATCATTTTGTATGCCTCCCCTGTCGGAATTGCATGCGTATTGATGAATTCATCTTGAGCTCATTTTAAAACTAGGGTTTCTGGATTTCGGAAAGTCTAGCATGGTGCAACGAGCACTTATTGTTTGAACCCCAACTACAGTGTAATGCAATATATTTTTCTCCTATGGATAAAAAAATCTAAAATGTTGGTTATTGGACGAGAAGCTGGCCCTACTTTCGGATTTATCCTATGGGCGAATATTGGAAGGCCTGAACCTTAAAAATAAACATTATATATATACCCTATACCATTTTCATAGCCAAATATTGCAAGATGAGAATCAAAGTCTCAGTCAATTAGTTATTTCCTGAATAAAAAAAGGTATGGAAACGGAGATGTTGACATCAATGTTTTTTTTTTTTTTTGAAAACAAGTATACATCATCTCTAGACTTTGGATTTCAGAATATAAATTCGATTTTTTTTAAATAACTTGGTCAG
>JBBPFP010000126.1:1573602-1587369 GCA_037974795.1 Kaempferia galanga | reverse complement strand
TAATATTTAATATATATTATTTAGAATATTCATAAACTATAAGGATATAAATATGTATTAGATAAATTAATAATTAATTTAATTAAAAATTAATATAATTATTACATATAAATTAGGAATTTTCTAGATTATATATATATATATATATATATAATATCGAAACTGTATCAGCACGGCTCGATACGATATCGAAACTGTATCGTTCTGGTCTGGGACCGAAACCTCGGCACGGGTCGAAACTTTAAACCTTGACATCTATTTTGAGTGCATATAGTTTTAGTTAGGCAATGACTTATTGAGAAACTAGTGTTTCAGAGTCAAAATCAATGAGTTTGTTGATTGTTGCTCACATTTAATTGATTGTATGGTTAGTTAACTAGGAAGTCAACTACAATAAAAAATGAGGAATAGAAGTTTCTATTTCAAGTTTAATAGATTAAATGGCTAAACTTATTGGATGAGAGTCTAGTTGACTAAGAATGTTTTTTTATTTGAATTATAGTACTATTAAAAAAGGTATTGCCTAGAGAAGTCGATAGTGTCACATGGAGTTAACTGATGAGGTTCAATCAATTGATGAATGAAACATTCATTGTCAGAAAATTTCATTACGAATAGAGTAGATCAGTTTACTGCAAGTAAAAAGGAGTTGATTAATGAGATAGTCCACTAGAGAAAAAAGGAGTTGATTAAGGAATTCATTGTCAGAGCCATGGATTGGTAGGTTTTGTCGAACATTAATTTAGAAGAGTCGATTAGAAGGCATTTCAGTTGACTAGTTTTGAGTTGTTTGGATGAAGTAATGGCCAAACAAGTGGATTAGAATTGACTAGAAGGCAGTATATTGCGGGTTTAAACAATCGTCTATAATATAGTTGAGTCAATTCGATGAACTAATGATCGAGCAAGTCAATCAGTCGACTAAGGTTTAATTAGTCGATTTAATGATGATTGTTTTCACCCTATAAATATGGACCAAAGACACTTTAAATTAAACAATATTGCACATTGATATACTGTAATCTACAAAATTTCCTTCATCAATTTCAAATCTTTGAAGTGTTTTTTTTTTTAAATTTTGTTGTTGTTTTCGTTCTGATATTTTGAGCTTAAGGTTGTTACCTCCATTCTCCATATTTTCCGATCTCTATTAGTACACTTTATTTATTATTTTCTCTATCTCAAAAAGGATGTTGAGTGGGTTGACTCACCTTATGAGGCCATATGCCATGGAGTAGGAACTAAGAATTTTAAATCACGTAAGTTGAAGATTAGGATGCAATATTATATCTAGATCAACATCAAATACTAGATTTTCATCAAAAGGTGATTCAAAGCACCAAGAGACAAAGAGAGAAAAATCCTTAAGAAGGAGAAATGAAGCAATTTAAAAATTGAAGCAAATGGAAAGGTAACAAAACATTTGATTGATACTCTGCCGGATGAGGTTTTAGGCAAACTAGGTGAGTACGTGGACACAAAGAAATTTTCAGATAAACTGAAAAATCTACTCCAATGCACAAACCATCAAAAGAAGCACCACAAGATGAACGATAAATCAGTGTAGGAACAACCGAGAATGAAAAACCATTTACTCTAATGTCTACGAAGAAAATAAAGAAACCCTAAATGCCATCTGAACTTGAAGCTGAAAGCATCGAAAGCCCTTTGAGCCCTACTGTTGAAATCTCTTGTACTCTAAAATTCAAACACCATATCATATGCTTTGCATGCAAGGAAAGAGGGCATTTCAAGAACTTATGTCAATAAGAAATGACCAAGCAGAAGCAGAGGAAAAAGAAGAGCACTGAACTGGAACAGCACCAAGAAGGGATCACAAGAAAAAGGGATGCAAACCAAAAAGGGTACATCATTTAAAATACAAAGTGTATATTCTAATTTCACAATTGAAAGATATGATAAAAGGTTTGGAAGAGTGTGTTTCTATTTTATTACACCAACAAACATTTTTTATAAATCATGTATCCATGAGAGGAAGGAGCATGGTTGACATTCATGGGTTTGGTTTGGAATATGAATCATTTATTGGTGCAGGGTGCACCAATGATCGAACCTGGGTTTTGATAATGACAAAGGGTTAGTTAAGTGTTATTGTTGTTCTAACAAGTTGAACTAAGTGTGGAGGAAAGTCCTAAGTGATCTTAAGCAGGTGAAAAATCCCGGGAGGTAACCCTAGGTTGTAGAAAGCACTAGTTGCGGCTAGGCAAGGAAGACTTGGCAGGTTGAGGATGTTAAGCAAGAAATTCTACGGATCGGTGAACAGACGTAGGTGAAAATCTTGGAGGTCGCGAACACCATGTGAAAGACTAAATGAGTTGGAGATCGGACATCCAGCGGAAAGTCCTGAGATCTCGGATGCTGAGCAAAAGTCTAACCGGTCTGGATGACCGAGTGGCAAAAGGTAAACTCTTCTAAGAGGAGTAGGTGAGGGCGCGTTCCCCGGCGAGGGAACAGTATGCGTCGGTTCGACCTAGGGTTTCACTGGAAATCCGAAAGTCAGAACCGGACAGTCCTATGATTGTCAAACTCAATAATAATATCATATTTTGCTTGTACTAACTTTGTGGTGCAGGATATCGAAGTTGGACAAAACGGTTGGAAATTGAGTATCCAGGCACTCGGACGGGGCTCGGGCGCCCTGGCATGGATAAAACTTTACGGATGACGTTTTGACGAGGAAGTGCCACATTAGACCTGATGGGGGCGCTTAAGGGTGGTCCGGTCTCTCGAGAGAGGGCTATAAAAAAGTGCTTGAACTAGCAGGTAATACACTTCAATTGAAACAGCTTCCGCTCCTGTGCGCTGCTTTGAAAAGGTCTCTTTGACGTCCAAAAGCTGCTCCGACAATAAATATGCTGAAGATCTCTTCCTCCAAGTCGTTGGTATTTTTTATTGTTCAAATTACTTGTACTCAATTGAAATTGTATTTGTATTCCTTGATTGATTAGTGATTGTCCAACGAAAGCACTCTCACATGTGGGCCTTGGAGTAAGAGTCACCACAGGCTCCAAACCAAGTAAAAAACTTAGCGTCTTTGTTCGTCTCTCTTTGTTTGCTTTTTGTTTTCCACTGCGTTCGTCTAATTGTTTTATACAAAAAACGTGAAAAAGCCACGAGCGCTATTCACCTTCCCCCTTCGATCCTACATCACTACCCACACAGGAAACTTATATGCCATCCTCCCATAGCGTGTCATATGACTATAATGGATTTAGATTCACTGGACCAAGATTGATGTCAAGTCCCTGAGTCTATCTTAAGAATCCAGTTGGGACCAACAACTCTTAGCTCTTAAAGAACTATCTGTTGAAAGACTTTGAGGAGTTCCAAAAATAGAAAAATGTAAATTTATCCATAGCATTTTGGCACATCTAAAGGTTATTTATAGTTATTAAATTTTTACAAAATTGCATTAATAGCTTGATTTTGTATTGAGATATCTAGAACACGAGTGAAATACTAGGATTTAAAATATCTTCGAAATAAAAGTTAATTGATATTTTGCTTAATATCAATCAACAATCAGTTGACTCAGAAGACTCAATCGATCGAATGTTATTCACCTTATCTTAGTTTTACTTTTTTTTCCAAACTATTTGCATGAATAATGGATTAATGGTAAAGACATAGAGTCGTCATGTTTTCAGTTTCTAGAGTTGAGATAATGGAAAAAATAGATGTTAATACATCTGCAATATAGTATTGGAATAAAGATTTAAAAACCAGTGATGTTAACTTTTTATTAGTTGTGTCAGATAATTGATACTCAGATACAACAACTGACTTTTGAGCCAATATGAATCAAATCAAAGAGGATATTATTGTGATAATTATTTATTCTTATTGTTCCTATAAATGTCAATGGCATACTAATACTGTCTAATATTTTTGTTTACAGACCTTCAATGAGTTTTTTATTCGAGAACTGAAACCTGGTGCAAGACCTATCACTTCTGTTGGACGTGATGACATAGCTATTTGTGCAGCTGATAGTCGTCTGATGGCTTTTAATTCTGCAAAAGAGAGCTTAAGGTTTTGGATTAAGGTGCGATGTTTTACTCCCAAAGTCAAAAATTAAGTCCTTTGTCTATCAATCCTTAAAGTTAGTCGAAGATTAAATGCTTTTGTTAACATACCTATGGAAAAGGTTTGAACTTTTTTGTCACAATTTCTACATCCTAAATTCATTTACAAAGTATTACTTGAATCTTTTTCGATCCATGGTCTCTAAGAATTTATTTTCATTATGCTTTAAAATGTAATCAAAATTGTGCTAAATATCTTAGAAGAAAATACAAATTCCAAGTTAGGTTTTGTTGCTATACATTGCTCTAATATTTTGGAAGTTTATTATGGAAAATTGCATTAAGTTAATGCACATCCTAAAGAAGTTAGTTTTGTAAATGACTTTTCGATTTCTGTATGGTTTTCAAGACCTTTGTCTAGAATGCATTATCGAATAACTATATTATCAACCGCTAATGAAATATATATAATTAATTTAAAAAATATATTTGTTCAATCATAGATAAATTGATCTAGCAGGAAAATATTATGATTATATGAAACTATCAAAGTGGCCTAAGGATTTGCAATTTAATCACCATACTACAATCCATCTATTCTCTAATAAATGCCACTTTTATCATTCCATCATGAAATAAATATTTCTCACTTTCCCTGTGACTAAAAAAATGGGAAAAAACTAAAAATAAATATTTATGATTGTATTATTGAAATTATTAAAAAATATATTAGTTTATTTTTAATGGTTGATTAAAATTTTAAATAATATTTCAGTTTTTCTATAAATTTTTTTTCCAAAATCGTTTTGTACAAATAATCATCTATTTCTATTTTCTTGTCATACAAATAAAAAGCTGTTCTAGTCCATTTTTAGTGTATTACTAAATTTATTAATATCATATAATTTAATGTTAAAAAAGGTATTCACGTTATTTTATTCAATATGTAATTGTACATTTGAAATGGTTGAAATGTTGCTTCAACTTTTGTGATAACTAATGCCTTTAATAAACTTTATCTATGTGCTAAAATGACTTGTGAACTTGGTGGATGAGTAAGCACTATTGCCATGCTTATTTAACACCTTTTTATTTTCCCCAAGCATTTTGAACTTTAAAAGTTAGCCGACCCCACTTAGTGGGATAAGGCTTTGTTGTTGTTGTTGTATTTTGAACTTTAAAAGCCCTTCACAATGCACTGACAAACGTATCCTAAGTACCCTACACTTGTTATTGAGTAGTTCATTTTTTTTAAATTCTGTTTCAATATTTGAGGATCACAAGGTAAATTTAAACATCCAAAAGTTAATTAAAATATATTGAATAAGCAACAGATTGTCTCTCAATTAACATAATGCATGGTGCTCAGAACTTGAATTCATAATCCATAATTATCAGAATTATGTGATTGAAATTGATTTGTTTTTGCAGAGAAATAAATATAGGCAATTTAAGTTTTGAATTCTTTGACCTTTCCTGCTCATTTATGTCTTGTTAGTTGATCACGTTGCATATCAGTCTCCCTACAGCTATGGGTAATGTACTAGTAGTGTAATTCAAAGACAGTATTGGAGCAAATTGTCTGACTACTGATTGTCAGTTTGCCACTCTGATTTTTGGATGATAACATGCTAAGCTGCAGGATATTGATGACGCTTCAATATTTAAAAACATGTCAATTGGTTAAAAAATTTTATCTTAGTATCATTTGCAATTTATTGTTGGATTGTATTTACTGGGAGCAAAATAATTCATAATTTATGAATGTTTATCAAGCGCACAAAGAAATGTGTTTTCTGCTTTCTACAGGGCCGAAAATTCTCAATTCAAGGCCTTCTAGGGAAGGATGTATACTCTAATGAGTTTGTTGATGGATCTTTAGTAATTTTTCGACTGGCTCCGCAGGTCTCTCTCTCACCGTTTCACTTGCTCAATATTTTTAAAAAAATTTCATTATTCGTTAAAACTTTCGAATTTGTTTTTCATGGTTCCAGGACTACCACCGGTTCCACGTTCCTGTTTCTGGGACAATTGAGAGTTTTCATGAAATTCCAGGATACTTGTACACGGTATGTAACTATGTGTTCTTCCAATCATATATCTTCCTCTCCCTGAATCTTTTTGTATTTTAATGTTATCGTTCAATGCTTGATCTAGTTTCAATTTCTGAAGGTGAATCCAATTGCTGTAAACAGCAAATACTGTAATGTTTTTACAGAGAATAAGCGAGTTGTCTCTGTCATCTCAACATCAGAATTTGGGAAGGTTTGTAGTTTCTTAATATCATGTACTTGCATCATTTTATGCCAATTTTGTTACAGAAAGCACTTGGGCAATAGCTGTTGTGACATTTTATGTTATATATGAATTTTGTTTTTTAAGACGCCAATTTAATGTAGGTAAAAATTATCACATGGTCAGTGCTTTTTTTGTTTGTGTTCAGGATAATATGAGGTAAATCCATTATTCTAAAAGGAATTCCATCACTATTTTTGCTACAATGAACACTCTATCTCTATTTACCTATTTTTCCATATTCCATCTTTGCTACATATTATGCACTCAATTTTTTTCATTTATGAATACTTCCAGATCTTTCTAAAAGTTAGGTTACTTCTGGGATAGATATGATATCATTTAATCTTGTTGAAACAAGAGTTCTTTATTTTCCAATAATTTGAAAGACCGTGATAAAAAATATGATGAAGGGTTTTAGCCCCCAATGGCAAGTTGTAAGGAGCCTCAAGACTTTACAAAGCTCAAGGAAGCCTCTTACCTTTCCGACACCCACAACTCTTGTGGTTGGAATAGATATCATGAAATGACCTCATCAAAATCTTTATCACAATTTGGATTTGAAATTGAGCATAGCTCTATTTTGTGTGAATACAAACCCAGTTACAAGCAATGCTGTATTTGAATTCTGTCAAGTTCAGCATATTTAGATGTTCAAAACATGAAGATATTAGAATTTTTCAATTTGTGTCTCTGCTTTGTCAAGTACTTTTTTTTTAGTTGGATAGAATTTAGGGCTAAATTTCTGTAAACTTAGTATACTAGCCTTATCTATGGTTCACATTTGCGGCAGGTGGTGTTCATTGCAATAGGAGCTACAATGGTAGGAAGCATCACCTTTACCAAGGAAAAGGGTGACTATGTTCATAAGGGAGATGAGGTTTTTTAACTCTACCTTGCATTATCTGTGCATGGGGGAAAAACATAACTAACCTTAATGGATTTATTTTTTATGTTCCCTTCTCAGTTTGGGTATTTCTCATTTGGTGGAAGCACGGTGATATGCATCTTTGAAAAGGTTAGTATCTGATTCTTACCTTTGCTAGTTAAAATTTTTTTGATAGTTGAAACTTGAAAGAAAAATGAAGTATCACACTTTATAGTTGAACAAATGATATTATTTTGTCTATTTATATCGTTCAGAAAAGGTTTCATATTATTTTCCTATGCTGCACTCAATCTCATTGACTCATTTAGTTGGTGCATCTGAGGTTCTCTTCTGCACGTCTGTGTCATGTTAAGCAGCTTGTTTTTCCTCTTGCATTCTAGAAGCAGACTCTAAAATCATGATTTGTAGTTGAAAAATCCTAAACTTTCTATAGTTGAAATCATGTTCTCAATTGTAGATCAGTATCAGCAATTAAATCTATCATTTTTGCAACAGATTGACACCAAGATGTGTATCCACACAAATAAATGTTGTGTTGCTCGTATCAACACAATTTTGGTAGTATTGATTAAGGCAAGGCCTATCTTGATCAGTGCCATCAAGAACTGACCAAGGCAATTCTCTTTCCATGAATCATACCTTAGTTCTGTCTATCTCATAAGGGAAGGAAAACAAAGCACCAGCTCCTAGCAGTAATACATGATCAATCGACTTATGCTCCATTGACCTTACTCACTCGACCACCTACAAAATTGATGTGATCAATCAACCTGTGCATTTTACTTGCTCAATATATAAAATCTGCTGGGTTCGTCTACCACATCATGTTTGTATAACTCTCCCATATCATTCATTCTTCTCTCTCACATGAGTAGCACCACATGTCAATCCATTTACCTATCTTAACTAGCCCTCCCAACATTCCTAGATTTTCTAACTTATCTATCTCTGCCAGTAGCCCAATTCGTCATGGGGTCTTGATTTGCTAACTTAGTCAACTTGCTTAACTTATCCAACCAGACTTGCTTAAACTTCTTATCTATTTGGTTCATGGTCAGTTTGACATGCCAGCCCAGGTCCATTTGACCTATTCACTCGGTTACTTTGCTTGCTTTTTTTCTTTTTCTTCAATCCACTAGGTTATTACAGTACACTTAATTCCTTCGTCCTAATGTTCCATCTTCTATCGCAGCTTATCCCACTTGCTCAGATTGACCAGCTTGTCCATCTTCTATCGCCTCCCCCTGAATTGGTAGATTTTTGTTTTATTTTAGGTTTTATTAAACTTAATTAAGTTTTAATTGTGGTTTAATTAATATTTAATTAATTATGTTTTAGGTTAAACTCAAGTTTTTTATTTTGAATTAATTGAATTGGTTAAATTATCTTTCTTTAAAAAAATGTGTTTAATATTTGACCTTTCTTTATTTGATACATTATTTTTAATTTTAATATTCTTATTAATTTTTAATTTTGATTTTATTAATTTATTGTTATTTAAAGGATTATCTTTGATTTTTAAAATTTCATTAATTCTTGATTCCGAATTTGTTAAATGATTATCTTTGATTCTTAAATTTTTATTAATTTTTAAATTCAATTTTGATTTTATCCTAGTATTTGTGTTAATTGTTTTATTTTTATTTTGAATAAAAATTTCTAGATTGTCAAATATTTTATTTGGAATTGTATTGATTTTATCTAGGTCTCTACTGATTTCGACATTAAATAATTTGATTGGTGGTTTTACCAATTCAGAGCGACCTCGCTCTGATACCACTTGAAGGATCTAGAGTTCGATAGAGGGGAGTGAATATCGATTGTTTGAAAATAAGAGAGAACGCAGCGGAAAAGACACAAGTGCACAAGTAGTTACGTCATTCGGAGCCTTCGGCGACTCCTACTCGAAGACCCACGGTCCTTCGGACCGTATCGATGGGCAGTCCACTAAAAATCTTTTCCGGTAACGTCAGAAGAGTGAGTCGAGTACAATGATAATAAAGGAGGTGTAACAGCATACATCTTCCTTGATACAGTAATTAAACTTCGTTTGTTGGTCGACTTCTCAGCAACAGTTGGGCGTAACAGTGTCGTAGCAGAGCAGCAGCATAAAGTCGGAACGCCAAACGGATGTATAGAAGTTTGTAGATGAGTTGTAAAAGTGATATTCCAGTTATATGGTTGAGTAGTCTTTTTAAGGAAGGCTGAAGGCGACTTCAACGCCACTGAAGGTGCCTTCAACCTCAAACTTCATCCAAGGAGAACGACTCTTATCGTTGACTAGTTTTTCTGGTTATCTACCGAAGGCGCCTTTAGCGCCTGGAAGGCGCCTTCCTTATTCTTGAAGGCGCCTCTAGCCCCCCTAGAGGCGCCTTGAGCACTGTTCATCCGAGCCAAAACTTAGTTTTTGGGCTTGTAAAACAAAATTAGTGCTAGAGAAAAATATCTATCCTGTAAAACAACATTAGCATAATAATCATGAGTAATAGTAAGCAATATGAGTTAGATCTTGTCCTTCTAGGACCATGATCTAGTCAAGGTCTCAACTTAGGTTTTCAAAATGAACTTAAGCTCGGCCGACACATGATGTTCCCTCTAACGGGAACGCATCCTCACTAAGTCACTCTCGCTCAACTTGATGGCTTCGGGTCTAGTGAAAGATGGAGCACACGAGGGATCGTTGACAATGCAACAATGATAAGGTCGAGGGAAGCGTACTTCGAGACATATGTGATGGATGACATTGGAGACGAGCCATGGGCTGTATACATCCGTGGGATGAGAGCAAATGAAGATGGTTTGAAGGTAAGAGGTCAAGACTGCAAGGAAGAGTTGAGTAAGTCGTGAGAACAAGTGCAAGAGTGATTATACTCGGATACCAGTCGACTCGGAGAGAACAGAATGTTTCTGTTCGCTCAACTTATATGGAGTAGTCGATTAGATAGTACAACTTCACGTAAGACCAGTCGACTGGTATATTTAGTTGTCGACTGGTGGCGGCTGACCAGCTAAGTGTTCAACTGGTTGCCTATATAACTAAGCCTTGGGAGCTTGGTTATAGTTGACGAGATTAGAGATGGTTAACCCTAATCAGTAGTCTTCTTAGCTAGAGCACTTTCGAGAGCTTAGTCGAGGTTGTTGAGAGGTTTCTCCACAAACAAGAAGGTTGTGCTAGCCGGTTTTGCCGAGGTTTGATTCGCCGAAGGATCAAGGGTTCGTCTACCTTACGGACATGTCATAGTGTAGGAGCAAGTTATCTCTAAACCACATGCATCGACATGTTAGCAGTTTGAGCCTTCTATTCTTGTCTTCTTGTTTTAGTTTTTAGTTTTCCGTTGTGCGCTAACCGCGTAGGAAGAAGAAAGCCGACCATCACGATCATATCCAACAAGTGGTATCACAGCCGAGACGCTCTCCGTTGGACTAATCGCCGAGGAAGCAAGATGGACGACTTGATCATTCCTCCGAAATTTGAAGGAGGAAGCTTGTGGGACATCACCTTTTGGATGGTGAAGATGAAGGTGTTCTTTGACACGGATTGGGATATCATGATGGCGATGGAAGAACCATTTGAAGTCCCTAGAGACAAGAAAGGGAAGAGACTTCGGCCGCATCATTGGACCGAGGAGCTAACGTCACGATCAAAAGGCAAATAGCAAGGTAATATCAATTTTGAGTGATATTTTACCTAATAATGTGATGAGCTGTGTAGGTGAGTATGAAAACGCTCACGATTTGTGGAGCAAAGTAAAAAGGGTTTTAGGCGAAGAACTCATTCCTACATAAGAAGAATCTTAAGAAAAGGATAAAGTGACTCAGGTGGATCGTGTTCAATTTTCGAGGAGGAAAAGGATGAAGAAGTGTTATCCACAAGTGTAGATGAGGAGTCATCAAGGGTTGAGGAAGAAGTCAACGTATCAAGCACCTCCACCGATGTCAAGTCAAAGGAGCACATCATTTTGCTTCAGGTGCAATGAGAAAGAGCATTATAAGAATAAATGTCCTTTGTGTAAGGAAAAGTTAAAACATAAGCCAATTTAATTCATATGAATACTAATATGGGTTGTAGGGATGAAGAAGAAGCCAAGAAGAAGAGAAGGCGCATTCGGTGCTTCACGTGTGGGGAGTTGAGACACTTCCACACCAAATGCCCCAAGAAGGTAATGGAGAATGTAAGCATTAATCCTAAGAAGGGGAGACACATACCTAGAAAAATGGGTAGGTCTAGGAATGCCCATGGGTAGGTTTCTCACACTAGAATCCACATGGATTCTAAATGTGAGAAACCTAGAAAAGGAAAATTAAGCTTTAAAGCCAAAGCTTGATAAATTGGAGAAAACCCTAGAGAGATTCAATGTTGGATCTAAGGGTTTAGATTTAGTGTTGGATAGCCAAAGACCCGATAATGATAGATTGGGTTTGAGATATCGATCTTGGTCCTTCAAGGCCAAGGGGAAATCAAATCATAGGGTAATATTTGTTAAAGGCAAACGAGTATTATCCAAGGCTAATGAAAAGATATATGCAAGAGTGACATATGACTATAGTAAGGATGAGAAAAAGTTAACTAAGGACAAGGTGTCCAAGGTTGAGAAGGTAAGGTTTGTAGGACATTCATCTGTGGGGAGAAATGGAGCCTAGCCTTAGTAGATGAGTCACCTAGGGAGGTGGCCAAGGCTAAGAGCTTTAGGGGGTGCTCAAGGAGCCTTTGGGACTTATGGTAGATAGGTCATGTAGTGTGCAAAGGGTTAGAGATGAACTTGAGTCTCTAATCTAGTTGGTTGGCACATTTGGTATGTGTATCATGCATAAAAATATAACATTAAGGTCATATGTCATGAAAATTAGTTTTGGATGTATAGATGCCATATAAACCAATGCTAGGGATGCATTGTGGTCTGCTATAGACAGATACATCAAGAGAAAGCTAAAACTAGGATTTTAGATCAAAGTTTAATTCAACCATTTAGATAGTTTTGGAGTTTGTGTCAATCTTCGAATCTGTGATAGATACATTTTTATATGTATTTTTCCCAAGTAGACACGAGTAAAACAGATCTCTCGACAAAATTGGGAATTTTTAGATGCCTGTGGAATTTCTAGTGCATTTCTAAAGTTGGGTCTGAAATGCAGTTTGAGGCAGAAAAATGTGCAGTCGGCTAGTTTAGATATTAGTCGACCGGTGACACTATTCATCGAGCACAGATTATTTCTGTGGGTTGGAATCGATGAGGGGCAGTCGACTTATACAGTCTGAAAAGTGTTTTTCAGCATGTATAGTGACAAAAAAGGGAGAGATCCATGTATCTAATCTTATGGGGGATTGTCATGCCCGAGGGCCAGGATGTTCGACTAAAATCAGACAGCAACTCCCCTGTACGGGGAACAATATCCTGTATACGTGAATGCCCCAAGGGCTATAATACATCGGCCACGGTCAGAATAAATTGCACAATAAATGCAACCACACAATTTATAAAGTAGCCTCCGTCCCGCTGACTGAGCAAAAATATCACAACCACGTAGTTTAATACAGTAGCCTCTGGCTGACAAAGTAATATGGAAAATAAAACGATACTTACCACAGTCAAGGACCCCCAATGTCGGAACTCAAAAGTTGACAGCCTACTCGGCTAGAACCATAAAAGAACATCACAGCGAAAAAATAGGGGTAGGGTAACCAAAACTCGAATACAATAAACCATGAGCTCGAAGGCTAAAATCTAGAGTCCAAGTCAAATTTATTATGAGACTAAATCCAGAGTAAGATGCATAAAGCAAATAGTAACATAAACTAAAATAGGAAGACGAGAAATATTGTTTTCAAAAGGGACGTGGGACCGACAGTTTAGCTCACCAAGCGACACCGCCGCAACTAGAATGCTACCTGAAAAATAAATGGGAAGCATACAAGGGGTGGTGAGTGCGGGTCACTCAGCAGGTAATAGATAAGACAGTGTATGGTTATATAAAAATAAAGAGATCAAATATATAGAGTAAATAAGAGTATGATCATAACTGACATCAAAATTTGTATACATATCAGTATTAGATCAACACATACTGGTAATAATAGGTAACTCTCCCAGGTATCCACAACTGTTCTATCTATAACATCTGTATGACCCAAGTCAATAGGCACATGTAATACGAATGCATATGCATGCGTTATGACAAATATATGCAACAATCATATCTCAAGCAAGTGCAGGAAATCATAATCACATGTAGCTAGTATCTACTAGACATGTATGCAAATATCCAGAATATGCACCGCGTATGATCTCCATGGTTAGCCGACCCACCTCTCATGACACCATGACCCCCGTATGGTCGAGATACCACCATATAAGCATGGCCGAGGCGGACAGTTTGCATGGTAGCTATCTAGCTACGAATGCGTCAGGGTCCCTGTCTGCTCACAATGCCGGATATCACTGCTTCGAAGTGACCTGGTAGCACAACAGGACATACTCCACTCTATCACACCACTCTCTCCCACAAAGTGGCCAAATGATCAGCCAATCCACCAAAATG
>JBBPFP010000126.1:1530039-1540679 GCA_037974795.1 Kaempferia galanga | reverse complement strand
ACGAAGTTCACGAGGAGGAAAGGACATACGGTAGAAGACCGAGAGGTACATATTTACGTATATGTTTCTTGTTCTTTTATTAATATGTTTGTATATTATGGACCCCGATCATAAACATAATAACCGGCGATCCAATCGTTGTCTTTTCCGCGGCTAACCAATCTAATGAGTTGAGTTACTTGAACAACAAGTTTGTTCAAGTGATCGCTCAAAGGTGTTAGCACGACAACGAAACGGTTGTGTCTCGGAAACTCATCCCATCTGGATTAGTTTTCTTCGTGAAAATTTTAATCCGGGGACATGGGACCCTATGAGACTCCGAGCACAGTAACCAACACATTTTGTGTCTTGGCTTTGAACAAATTGAGTGATGGTTAATTTAGAAGAGGGATTAAAGGAAAAGCTGGACGGTGACAACTTAATCATATGATTTAAATATTGAGACTATACTCTAGCTAACTGTGAATCTTTATAATTCCTTAGTTATCTATGTATGAAGTTGATATAAATATTCTGTGTAGCAGGATCAATTTACTACTAAGGATATGTAATTATTGAAACTTAATGAACTATCTTAATATGTTTTAAGTCCTAATCAAGTGAAGAATCGGGTAAAAAAAAAAACATAAGTGAACAATCTTTTTGGCTTTGAACAATTTTGCTAATAATGCTTTATGAGATCTACAAGTATTGGTCTTCTTTGTGAAATATAGGATGAAAATGGTGTTAATTCAACTGTTGCTTGGATACCTAAAATTTGAAAATTATACATTCATCATTTCATAATTATGTACACATATGTATGTATATGTGTTGAATTTTCACATAAGTTTGATGTATGTGCGTGGATAGGTCCCTGCACTTAATTCTCCTAATGTGCCTTGAGCAAATTAAACTGTAAGACTTACTAGGATGAAAAGCCAGAATGCTTATCCCTTCGTCAGGTTTGGTAATTTAGTATGCTATGTTTATTCGATGAGCTTGCTTTGGACACTGATGTCCTGGAATTTGATGTCTTAAAAAAAAAGTAGGAAGGGTTGACTACCTTATTCAATGATGGTAAAGATAAATAGAGGCGCAAGGATATAGGGAAATGGGCTCTAACGGTCGCTACCTTGTAAATGAAGGAATTCATTATGGTTAGAAACAATCTATGATCTCTGACATAATAAATATACCTTTGAATTATAAGAAGTTAAATTTATGAAATTTACTCATGGTATTTTTCCCTGTTCTTATTAACGCTACTATACTCTAAATATATAGATGCTAACTTGGGTTAAGGGATTTGACACTACTACGGATAACGAAAAGGGAATATAATATTTATGGTCACCTCTAATTGTAATTCAGACGATGGATACTGCTTTAAGCTGACTCCAGGAATAGTTTTAGAAAGGTTAATTTGTGGATATGATTGATTATCTAAAAGCTTTTACAGAAATAATTCACATGTAAAATAGTCATTTGATCGAATATTAAGGTGACAAATGAAATAGTTAACAATGTGGGAAGTTATTATAATAACGACAATCTGTAAATCTTAGAAAATGGGATATTTCCAATGGGATCTTCATGCAGTATCCCATAGGAAAAGCCTTGGGTATAGATTAGGATTTAAGGGCTACCAAACTGTGTAAAGTTTTCTTGTTAGTTTTGCATGTTTTGTTTTTGGTGCGGGACAAACACAATCAACAGACAGAAGATTCATGAACTAGTAGCGACTGACATATTAGCTTTTATGTGATGTCCTTGTATATCGTTAATGTTTTGTTTGGAAAAATGTGTTACTTGATCTACTAGATTGAGTAGGAATTTCTTAGAAATATGTTAAACTAATAGAAATCATTTTTAGAACCCTTTAGAGTTCAGAAATACCAACGCAGATCAGGTGAGGTAAAGGTTGTCATAGTGATGTTAATTACAATTAATTGGTAAACTCTTAATTTCAAGGACGAAATTATTGTAAGGAGGGGAGAATTTGTAACACCTGCGGAATTGATTTAATTAATTAACTATGGTTAGGCTAGTAATAGGCTAGTAATATAATCATGGTTAGGTTATAATAGGCCCGGTTGAACCGGGTCCGGTTCAATCCAGCGGCAGAGTCAACCGGGCGAAAGAGGGATTAAATGGGGATCGTCGCGAGTCTCTGCAAGTGGGACGAAGCGATCAGGACGCGAAGTGATCGGGACGAGGCGACGGTGGGGCGACGACGCTACGGGATCCAGGGGAAAGGAAGATCGAGGAGATGGATCTCGATGGAAGTTTCTAGCAGGCAAGTAGCTTCTTCTGTAGTTTTAAAGCTAGGGTTTAAACATAGTAAGGAAGGTAGATCCGGGGAGGGTTTCTTCTTCGAACTAGGGTATTGTTAGGTTCTGGATTTTTAAGAAGTACTACCTTCTGAGTTGACGATTTCTTGGGCTATTTCGGAGTATGGGGATTTAGGGGCCGTGCGAGGAAGGAAAGCTAGGGTTTCGGTGGAGATAGTGCCCGGAATAGGGAATTATGGGGTATTGTTATCTAGTGCAATCAAGAACTGGAATGTGGATGAACGGATTTGTATATAAAGGAAAGGTTAAATGAAACGGAATCAAAGTTTTATTATCAGAAGTGTTAGATCTGCTTCTGACTCTGGCTCCTTTTGAAATTAATGATCCAGAATTTGTTTAATCTACTGCTGTCTTTAGATTTCCATGTTTAATTGCTCAGAATTGCCTGTTCTATTCATGATTCTGGTTCGTATCTTGCTAGGTCTCTGGAATCGGTTGAATTCTGTTTTAGTTGGACTGTGCTGACTCTATTCTTTTCCCTGGACAAGTATTAATCTATTGATAATTAGTACGAGTGTTTGTTTTTGCTAGTAAAATGTGGATCAATACCTGTAAACCAATTTTAGGGACTAAGGATAGGGGGTACTCAAAGCTTTGTTGTCCATTATACCTGGGCTAGATCCAGATTTCTTGTGCTTATGGCTGTAAGAAAAATATAGTGGTGTCATGAACTTGGTTTAGTGTGTAGCCAATTGTGATTATGAAGTTAAAGATCATGTTCTGTTAATTGCTCATCATGGTTTCTACTTGTACTTTGTTATAATCAGCTGAGTTAAATTGCAATAAAAGGGTTAGTGAATGTAATGGGAGTATAGAAATTTCTAGAGGGATTATAGATTGGGTTATATGACTTGTTGATTTTAATTGCTTTGGTTGTAACTATTGCATATATGCTAGCAGATACAAAATTACAACATCAATTGTAGTCTAAATGTGTGGTGTAACTGGAAATGTCTTCCTTTCTCTTATACACGCTATGATAACTATTTCATATATGCTCTGAAAAAAACAAGTTTGAAGAATGCTATAATCAAGGGTTAAACAGTGTGGTTAGTCTCTCTCCTCATGTATAACTTAAGATATTCCTTGATATTGTTGATATGAATAATATATAGATCTGTCTATCTCATGATTTCTAAATGAATAAAGGAAAGAAGATATTAAAAAGGTAATAGGAGTGGTGATAGTACGGGGTAGGTGCCTTGGGATGAGCTCCAAGGAGGGTCAATCCATGGGCAGAAATGTCCAAAAGGAAAAGAAAAAAAGGAAATGAGGTACCTCAAAAAAGGAAAAGGAAATGGTAAAGGGCTCTAATGGTGATCACCACTCCTATTGCTGAAGGATAGTTAAGGAAAGGGGGGAAAAGGTGAATAGAAATGATGTATCAAAGTATAAGGAAATAAATAGATAGTGAAAAGAAGGGATGTATCTATTTATAATGAAGTTGTTAGAGTAAGACTGAATTCTTAGTTTCCTCTAGTTCTTCGAATGTGTACAGCTGAACCAAATGTTGTTAAGTTGAATATTCCTTCTAATGCTTACATTATCCTGTTAGGGGGACTAAAGATAGTACAGTAATACTAAATTGAAATGCTTTGACTGTGATCACTTAGTCTTATTACTCTCCACTATATCTGTTCTGCTGTCTTCCTCATGCTATATGACCCAGTTGATAATGGATAACGATTACCTATTTCTATTCAGTTTAACTCTTTGGGAGATGTACCATGCGTTGATGATGTATTTTGAATTGCCTGGATTATATCAGCTTGTTATTACTGCACGTGTTATATCCTATCCGTATCTGTTTATTGGTGGAACTGATAACATAACTGAAATGTCTGGATTATACCATCTTGCTATTACTATATGTATTATCTCCTGCTTGTACCTGCTAGTTGTGGAACTGATAATATGTTTGAGTTGCCTAGATTATATCATCTTGCTATTACCGTACCTGATATCCTTTACCTGTATCTGTTAGTTGTGGAATTGATATGATAATTGAATTGCTTAAGACTATAAGCTTAGACTATAATTCCATAATTCCAACTGTTTCATTTAGTGTTCATTTAGTTACTACAATTTATTTACACCCGATATATAACATACCCTGCCATACCAGATTACTGTTTCATGATTTAGCTAGTGTAGAGTACCTAAACTTACTCTTCAATTTTGATAACGCAAATCTGTCTAGTTCATCTAGTTCTACGGTGTAAATAAGCCACTGGTAATTCCAATTATTTACTTTAGTGTCCACTTAGTTACTGCAATGCATTTACACCCGATATATAACATACCTGCTATACCAGATTACTGTTTCATGATTTAGCTAGTGCAGACTACCTAAACATACTGTTCAATTCTGATAACGCAAATCTGTCCAGTTCATCTAGTTCTACGGTGTAAATAAGGCACTGGTAATTCCAATTATTTCCTTTGGTGTCCACTTAGTTGCTGCAATGCATCTAATCATGGTACATTATGTATCCTGCAACACTATTTTACTGTGATGTCATTGGGGACTAAAGTTAATGCATCATGTTTAAATACTATCAATTCAGTTTTCTGTTACGTAATCAGGTTACAATTTGTTAAGATAGTGCAATGTGCTTATCTGCTATCAGGTAATGAAATGCTTATAGTTGAATTGTGGTTATAGAGAATAACAAGAATTGTGTAACCTACCGTTTCTTGGTCTTACAACAGAATGATGTTTAACTCTGATCTGATTCGTTTAAGAGGTTGAAATGCCATAGGATACTTCCTATCTCCATTTACAGTACCTGTAAATGAAATAACTGATATGTTTGGGTGAGTTATAGATTTCAAGCTAAGTCCAGAATTAGATAATACAGACTTCTCTAAATAAATTCCATTGTTTAGCCTCATTCCTTATTATGTTTAGGTCAAATAGATTTATTTCTACAGAGATTTTTACTTGCTGAGTTTATCCAAACTCATTGTTGGATATTTTTAATGTGATATTGATGTGGCATATTAAGGATCACAAAAAGCTCATTTAGAATCTGACGATTGAAAATGCCCTGATACACAAGTGTTTTTAGGAGTACATTAATTTTAATTTGGATTGATTCGGATGGATTTAAAGTCAATAATAAATTTTAGCTAAAACTCATTTATCACCTTAAATTGGTCAGATTTGATTCAAATCAATAACATGGACTCATGCCCTTCAATCTTCATTCCACCCAATATTTAACTAGTTGCAAGGTTTTTTTATTTTTAGTTTTTTTTTTCAATTGAGAAAACTAGCGCTTTTAAAATTCACTATAACAATTTATTATTTAAAATTTTAAGGTGTTTCAATAACTCAAATGTGTTAGATAAGCGCGTGTAAAGGGTAAGATATATTAGAAAAGAAGTGTATAATTTTAAAAATATAAAAAATATAATTTAAATATTAGTAAAACTCATATATAAAATGCAGAAACTTTAATTTTAATTTTAATTTTAACTTATTCTTATAGATGTGCTATTTTAAATAAAAAATCTACATCGCATTTTTCTCGTAACGGAAATTGAGCTGGACTTTTGCCGCAGAATCGGCAGTTTCCTGTTTGTAAAAGGTCCTATGCAACGCAAACCCTAGTCTGCGCGAAACCTCAGAAGGTTGCTCATCTTCCCGCCGCGCCGCTCTGCCCTATACCTGATTGATGGCGAATAGTGAGTATTTCCACCTTCTCTTGTTGTTGATTCCATGTGCTTGTCCAAAACACCCAATCTGTTTGGATGATTTCTTTTGCCCTTTCGATTCTCGTCTGTTTTAACGTTTCGCATTGGTTTTAAATTTTGGCAGCGATGGCTCGTTCTTTCCTTCAAGCAGCGGCCACCTCCGAGGAGGTTGCGCCGCCTCTGCGAGTTGTTCAGATTGAAGGGCTGGTATATCTTAAACCTTTTTTTTCCACTTTTTTTCCATCTTGAAGATTGATGTTCTTCTTTTTGAGAGGATAAAATATGATTCAAATCTGAAATCGACGAGCTTTCGGGTGCCACCTAAATATTACCAGGCTTTAGTATTTTGCTGCACATATGTATCATTACATTGAGTCTTAGTTCTCTGTGTTCGGTATCAAAAAGAAAAGAATTATAATTATGGGATTTAATGGTCAGGGATTTTTTTTCAAAATGTCTTTTGGTTATGAATCTTGTATTCATTTTTGTTCTTTTTTTATATGTTTATATTGGCCTAGGTTTTATCTACAAGTATTTGATAGTAACTAGTCTAAAAAACTGAATGGTTTTACCATCACAAGGATTATAAAAGTAGTATAGCTGGTCTCTCAGCTTTATTGTAATCTAAAAGCTGCTTTGAAACAACACATTTATCTAGGCTGATATGTTGATTTGAGATGTTTCTGGAATGATTGTTCAAATTTGTTTGGTTTCTGAAAATTTTCCATTTTCAATTAGTAGTTTTTAGAAAATAAAAAAATACTTTTAACATCATTCACCTCTAAATAATTTAAATATGTAAAAAAAATAAATTTAAATGTTTTTTTAAGTTCTTCTTTTCAACTTTCTGATTTTATTTTCTAAGAAATGGAAAATAAAAACAGAAATATGTCCCATTTAAACAAATAAATAAGATGAATGTATGCTTTTGAGCATTCTCTTGTCAAAAGATAGAGTACTCTAGTTATACATATATAATGCCATAGAAACTATCACATCTAGCTCCTATTTGTAACACATGCAAGTTTTGATTCTAAAGCATTTGAATGGGGGTAAATGCAAGGCTAAACCAACGTTGCATCAATAAGATTTTCGGTGAGTAATACAATTAAAAACCTAAAGCTCTTATATTAGTTTGAAGTTAGAACCTCTATAAATAGTCCTATAAACTGGTCATTCTTGATGTTTCTTTTCCATTCTGATACTGGATCACTGTGTTGTTGATGCTACATATACTGAAATAGGCATTGCTTTTCTCCGATTATGATATTTGGATATCATGCAGGCTGTCTTGAAGATAATCAAGCATTGCAATGAGTTCTTGCCATCTCTAGTCACAGGTCAACTGCTTGGGTTGGATGTTGGAAGTGTACTTGAAGTGACAAATTGTTTTCCTTTCCCGGTATGAAGAGATACGTTTATGGTGTTTTAGTTTTTTGATTTACCCTTATGAAATTATGAACATGTCTTAGATAAGAGAAGAAGATGAGGAGATTGAAGCTGATGGAGCCAACTATCAACTGGAGATGATGAGATGCTTAAGGGAAGTCAATGTGGATAATAACACAGTAGGATGGTATGTTATTGTTTTTTACATATTAGAAGTAGCAAATTTCAGAATTACATGTAACTTAAAGCTGCCTTTGTTTTCATGAAATCTGTTAATAAATCTTTAATTGCATTAAGTTCTTCTAGCATTATACCTTTATGTTAGGTATTAATATGGTCAGACTTGATGCCACTTTTGCATGTCAAATAATAAAAAATGTTCATCTTGCATATTTTGATATGAACTCTTTAATATAGGTCTGCTAGCTTAATGTCCTTGAGTACGATGAGGTGCTTTATGAAAAGTCTGTTTTATCTTATTAGGCTTGATATTGGAAAGAGAAGTTGATATATAAGCTTCCACCAACAGACCTGACTAACAATGGTCAAACAACCATTGTGTAGGGACTTCAAATACACGTTTCTGTGAACATTATGCCTTCAAAACCGGAACTAGAGTATCTTGTTCATTGTTTGTTCCCTAATTCCCATGGTTCTAAAATTTGCTATGCGCTAGTCGGACCATCGCCTAGGTGGGGACTAGGCATTGTTAGGCGGATTCCACAGTATCAACATAAATTACATAATAAATCACAATCTATAACTTCAACACAATAATATCAAATTTAAAATGAGTTCAAAATTACACAATTAATAAAATATCACAAATTTATTCAAATAACATAGGTTTGCTTACTTTATTGGAAAGATAGGAGGGGAAGGCGGACCACAAATTTGTATATAGATCTCTTTCATGTATTGCTTTCCGTAGCATTCGCTCTCTCCTCCTAATTATCCATCCAGTCAAACCAAGCCTATGTATTTAACTTATCTAGGAAAATTCATTATCCACCAAATATGTGTTAAACTTAAATGGAATTCTTTTGCATATTTGAATTGTTTTGGCAACTCTGCATTCTGTTGGAGTTTAAACTAGTATACAAAGTGTTCGTATCTGTTGACAAACAACTCCAATATGGCATAAAATTAGACTTCCTTGTAAAATAAACTAGTTAGTCTCATTGAATCCAACTAAATTCTTGTATGGAACTTCCAATAATATTAAATCTGGTTACCGTAAAACAGACTTGCTTTATCTCCTAACAATGCATGTAATTGATTGAATTGGGTTATAATTCCCTAGTAAAATGCCTAGTGCATGGAAACCATCAGCTATTGATTTCCTTGTTTGGTTGAACTTGACTAGGTACAACCTGGTCATAGTTTTTAATAGGCAGACGGGTTTATAGTCTGCTGCCTGACCCAGGTAGCATATAGAGTTGGATCAAGAGGCAACTTGCAGAGCTAACTTGGCTATGCTAAGGCAAGGACCACTGAAATTGGTTTTGCAATGCTCGTGCCAGATGAGACATGTTTCATGTCCCTCCATGTGATTTGAGACTTGTGAGCAATCACTGCAGTGCTGAAACGTCTAGATTGCATATCCAATAGCTAATTTAGTATTTCCCAGCCCTTTCTCACTGCTATTTAAGCTTGTACCAGAGAATCTCATCTCCACTTACTGTCCTGTAGACATTATTCTATCTTTCTCTTAGTTAAATCAACACACTCTCATAAGCTCATTTCTTGGAGGCTAATTTGTGGAAGCCATACTACTAATAGTTGTTTGAAAATTTATTGTAACCAGACAATTACTACCCAGTTCACCATTCTTATGTGTTACTTTTATATTTTGTGAAGGCAATTAAGTTTATGTAAATTATATAATCACATCAGAGCAGATAAAGGGCACCAAAGAGATCAGCTGGTTATTAGTATGGTGAATAACAAGCATGAATGAATTTGAAAGTATTGCAATGATTGAACTTTGTTTAAGATATTTCTGAAGGATAAAGAAAGGATTCCAGTATAGTCAATGTAATATTTAGTAGGGGAGATTATTAAGAAGCAACAATAGACACCAGGTAAATACATTTATCCCAATGATATCATAACTTAAAATAAGGGATGGCTTCAATGAACTAATGAGGGTCAAGCAATCACCTCAAGAGGCTTTTGGGTGACTTAAGGAATCATAGGAAGTGCCATGTCTATAAACCATGACTTTTAGATCTCAAAAAATTAAAAATTGAGGTCAAAACAAGAGGATTAATTCTATCTAGTGATTTCTGCTAATTTGAAGGAGTGGTAATACAATTTGGAAGATTTTTCTTTAAACCTCAAGGGAAAAAACAGTCCTAGCTTTCTCTGAGTGGCATTGTCAAGTATATGTGAATGCAATTAGTTCTCTTATGTTAATCGAAACCAAAGTGTGAAACCACATCTTCTACACATGAAAAATGGCGTAGACAAACTGCATGTGGCAAAAAAAAAAGGTGATTCACTCGCCCCCAACGCCCCCGCCAACCCATCCCTAGCCAACACGGAGGAGGTAAATCATGAATCACTACTAGCCATTAGTGCAAATGATTAAGGTATGGGGGAGGTATATGCTTGGACGCACCTAGTTTCGACCTCAAGACCTCATGTAGCAACCTCCCATACCTTAACTATCGCACCGCCCCGAGGGGACCGTAGACAAACTACTACATGCATCTACAAGTGTGAGCCATTCAAGAAGATGAGAAAAATCATTACAGTTCACAATGAAAATCCACTGAAGTAAGAGAGCCACCAAAGGATCACAATTTACTTCCCAAAACAATTAAAAGTAGAGACTGAAGAAGAGAAAGATATGCTACTTGAGAAGTCAATTGTACTGATTCTCGATCTCAACATTCATAAGTGCAATCACAGTAACTTCAATCACAGACCATGGACACCAAGCAACAAGGCAAAGGCAAAGCCATGAATCCTTAAAAATGTTGACGAGATGTAAAGGATATGGGGAATAACAGTAGAAAAACAGTTGGTGTCATAATAAGACTGAAATGATTCATGTAAGAATGATAACAGGGGCAGTATTTCACCATGTCAATTAAGATTCAAACAATGGCTTGAAGACAATCAAATGGAAAATGCCACATTAAGGACTCATAAGTATAATGAATTTTTTAAAAAAAACTTGTGAGTATTATATATGAGGGAGAGTTTACTCAT
>JBBPFP010000126.1:1446492-1461024 GCA_037974795.1 Kaempferia galanga | reverse complement strand
AAAAAATACCGAAACTCTATCGGCACGGCACGATACGATACCGAAACCTTATCGTTCCAGTCTGGGACCGAAACTTCGACACGAGTCGAGATTTTAAACCTTGATAAGAACTCCCTTGCACCATTACTTGAAGTGAACCTTCCACACTAGTGTCACCCCAACCACTTGAGACCTGGTCCATGCACAGGTATGCCATCTCTTCCGGTCATTATATGGATAGAATTGATGCAATATGACCTTGAGTTACAACAACAATGATGCTAGAATCCCTATTCTCTCTGTAAATAATAAGTCTCTTTAACTAACAAGTGGGCCTTGCTTATTAAAGAAATAAGAAAGTTTAAGTAGGGAGCCAATTCACTTGATCTAATATAAGGTTGGCTTTCCAATTCACTTGATCTAATATAAGGTTGGATTTAGATATCATCTAAGAATCCTTGCAATTTAAAATTGCAAGAGCAGATTTGGTGGAACTATCTGGTACATTGATAGAGATTTGTGTGTACATTTGCAACTCACTTTTGAAAATTACTCTTTTTTTTTTTTAATGTATTGGTTACTTTATAACTTCTAATTTAATTAGTTTTTTCACATAATGGATTTATACCATTATCATACCAATTCATATGAAAGAGAAAAAGTAGCATATATTTAATTTCTCTACTTTTGACCTAGTTAACCATCCTCCATATTTAGTTCATAAAATAAATTTATCATTTATAAAAAGATTGATAATGTTTTTTTTTTCCTATACTTGATTTCATTAGAGCTGACGGGCCGACTGGTAGTGTGGCGGACTGGCTTGTGGCAGGTTGGTCATTTGGCCGGTGGGCTGACCCGACTCATCATCTTGGCAGGTTGGGAAATCTCCAACCTAACCCATGGCGGGTTGCGGGTTAGACGTGCCAACTCATGAGCCTATATATATATATATATATAGCAAAGATTAAAATTTTTAAATTTGGGTTACTGGTTAGGCGGGTTTAGGGCTTATGGCTTTCATGGAACCATAATCAAGCATGTTTTTGCATGTTTATTGTCTCCGGAGATTCCTGTCCACAAAGAAATTGTGCAAGGATTAATGATTTAGAGTATTGGTTTAGTTATGGTTTATTAATTTTTTCCTTGACCAAGAGTAGAACTCATATTTATTTTTTCTAAAATTTAATTGCACAAAAGGAGCAACTCTAAATCTCTTCATCTTGCTTTCTTCTGTTTATTTGAGAAAAAACTTTCTTTGGAGATTTTTTTTCTCAACCCTTGGGCCAACCCAAGCTCGCTGTGAACCGACTTGCATGGGTCGTGGGCCCAGGTAGGTCGGTCCAGCTAGATCTGCCTTTAAATGAGTTGATAAAATTTCAATCTAACTTGCTTAAATTATTTGGCGGGGGCGAGTCAGCCTGATCGGTTGGCTCTGGGTTTAAATCATAATCCATCATTTAAATAAAAAACAAAAACAAATTATTTTCTTCATTATACCTTAGTTTTCGTGCAATTATACCTTTTAAGCATCATTATTAATAATGTTAGACTGATAAGATGTGAGAAAATACCACTATTATTTTGGCAAATGCGAGGGATGTAATGTTAGTTGCAAAGTGTCTATTAGGAATTAAGGAAACCCTAGGTAGCCCCTCTACCTATATAAAAGTTAATTGATAAAGGTATATCATAAGTAGGTTCTTTATTTCTTACATATTTACAGATGAACCTTTTACACATGCCATAGTTAGATTGAACTCTCTATGATAAAGTGACACTCAATCTTTAGATGATTTGTGCTCTTATAAGACATGAGATTGAAGATTGTACTCTTTTTTGTTTGATTTTTTCTGTATAGCTTCAACAACTTTAGTGGAATATCCAAGCTTTATCGGATGCTTAATCCAAATGAGTTTGCATGTTACTAAATCCATGAGTCTATACTTTGCCTCTACATTCGACTTTGTCACCACTATCTGCTTCTTATTCTTTCTAGGAAATGTGATTACCCCGTATGATAATACAATAGTCAATTGCTAGATCATCAATCTATCTATAGTATAATGTGCACAATGTAGGGTGATCAAAAGATAACCTCAATCACAAAATAAGATGCCTTTTCTTGGAGCACCCTCTTAAGTAATGCAGAATTTTTATATTTACAATCTGATAGTCATGGCATGGATTCTTTTGAAAGTGTCTCATCACATTAACAATAAAATGTCAAGTCTGGTGATTGCCAAATAATATAATTTTCTTACTAGCCTTCTGCATTTTGAATCAATTTGTGGCTCCTATTCTTGGTACTATATATATATATTATTTTTAAATTTTATTTTATTTTATTTTTTGGGTACCTAGCATGCCAACATCCTCAAGCATCTTCTGAGTGAGCAACTTCCATACCAAGAAACTATTTAAGCGTATCTAAGTCTTTAGTTTAAAAGTGTTAAGGGGTCATCTTTTAATTTTGTAATCCTTATGGAGTCATCTCCAATTATTATAATATATAGACTAAGAAAAATATATCTTTTAAGTGGTGGAATAAAGTAGAGCACGGAATGATCTATAATACTCATGTTATTCTATATTGTCGAAGAGCTAAACTAAATTTTCCAAATGGATCTCTTGGAGATTTCTTCAATCCATATAGAGATTTCTTTAGCTTACATATTAAATCGATCTCCCTATGAGATTGCTTTATATAGACTTTGTCAAAAAGCAAGATGACATTTTTATTTCAAGTTAATTAAGAGGCGAGATCCCCTCGGTTGCTCTAAGATTACGGAGCCCTTGACTAGGGGTGGGAGAGAACTCTAGTTTGGGTGTGTTGAGAGCAGGGTTTAAAATCTAGAGCCATGCTAACGTTTCAGTCTCAGATTGGAACAATACGGTTTCGGTATTGCACGGTACCGATATGATTTCGGTATTTTTTTTAAATATAAAATATATTAATTAAAGTATAAAATCTATTAATTAAAATATAAAATATTTTTAAAATAAAAATAAAAAATAAATTTTTTAAAAAGGAAAAAACTATATTTTAGTACTTTTATATGGTAAATAAATATAAATATAAATTTCATTATATATGTTTAAAATTAAAATAAATAGTATATATATATATTAAATTAATGGGATAGATTTATTAGGATTTTATTAAGCATATTTAAATTATATCATTTATAGTTAGGAGTTGATTGAAATTATTAACCAAAGTTTTAATTAAAACGATGGCCGGATCCCGTTGTGACCAACGATGGCGCGCCCCTTAGCATGTGCCTCCATCGGGATCCATGGGGGTCACCGCGGGGTCACAACGCTTTCCACGACCCCTCGAGGTTCGCCACTGCGGTGGCCCGCAGTGCCTTTGCAGGCCACGGTTCCGGTGCTAGGAGGAATGGTAAGTTTCGCTTAGCAAGGAATGATATTTTAAACCTTGATTGAGAGTTCGTTGGTCGGAGGGTACGTAAAATTCTACATTTGGGAACTATCAATATGGCCTAGCCGGTGCTGCCTAGGCTGCTTCCTTACATCCCGGATGGTAGTTGGAGCTCTGATGGCTTGGTGGAGCTTGGGAAGATGGTTGTCACACATTGAGCACACACATGGATAGTGAGATGGGCTAGGTAAGCGTGCAAAGGGGAGTCAAATTCGAAATTTGAACTCTAAAATGATTGCCTTCTTGGAGCCAAAACCTACCATGTTGAAGCAGATGATTTACTCGCGATTTAGACTGTGACTGGGATCTAAAACCAGGATGCTTACTGGGTTTGCTGGGCTAGGTCATGGATGAAGCCCAAAGCAGAGTAGGCTATTCTCCCTTTGGGGCCCATTGACAGTCTAGCTTCATAAGT
The DNA here is from genome assembly GCA_037974795.1 of Kaempferia galanga. Classification (NCBI taxonomy): domain Eukaryota; kingdom Viridiplantae; phylum Streptophyta; class Magnoliopsida; order Zingiberales; family Zingiberaceae; genus Kaempferia; species Kaempferia galanga. The sequence continues at coordinate 1,457,185 of JBBPFP010000126.1, read as the reverse complement.
TGGGTTGTTGGGCTTTGGATGCTGATGGGCCTTAACAATTGGATCATAATAGACTAGGCTACCCAATCTAGATTGGAGCTGTAGGTGTTGCAATTCATGGACATGCGACATGGCACTTCCGTTTGCTTAAGACTATCAATAGTACTTGCAGTGGAATATAAATAAACAGACACAATTGGAGAATTACTTGGTTCCCAACCCCCTCGGTTAGGACATCCAAGGCCTATGCACAAGTGGTATCTGTCTGCTAAGTCTTCTCCTTTTTGGATTTTTTTTCAGAAGTAGAGAAACCTCTTACAAACCTTGTAATGAAAAGTATATGGAAAGTAATAACAATACTTGTAATGAAATACACACAAACTTGTCGATCAGTCTGGAAGCTCTAAGCGTCTTGCACTCCACCTGGCGCTTCCTCGGTCACACGGCATAGTGTTGCTGCCTTTCCTTCGAGCATAGAGCATGGGAACGAAACAGTAGATTGATGCCTTCTGATCTTGAGGTTCTTTTATAACACTTGATCAATAAGACTCATTCAGTCGACTGGACTTAGTCAAATCTGATATCCACGATCGAGTTCATCATGATCTGGGTCGAGCCATGCGATCTTGTCATTATTAGGTTTATTAGTCGACCAGAAAACTTTTTCGGTCATCTGAACAAAGCCACATCACCGAATCCTAGTCCGGACCCGGACCTAGTTAACTAAACCCATAACTAGTGGATGGGTTGATCGAATCAGTTTAGGTTTGGTTCGACCCGGGTCAAGTTCAATGGTCTAGCTGTGTCTGATTGTGTTCGTCTACTAGTTTCAGTTCATGCAAGACATGCATACAAATACAAGCAAACCTAATCCTGTAAATCTACTTGACCTACTAGGCTTACTTCTTGCTCGAGTTCACTCCTCCCAGGCTTCTACGTAGAGTTCACTCCCCAAGGGGTTTCTTTGCCAAGCATTCGATTACCTTGAGCTACTTGGATTTGCCACTTGCCAAACATCCGATTATCCTTGACTTGCTTAAACTTGCCCTTGCCAAGTATCAGGACTTGTCACTTGCTAGATATTTAGTCATCCTTGACCTAGCTGGACGTTTCCTTGCTAAACATCCTATCAACCTTGACCTACTTGGACTTTTGCTAATCATCCAATCAACCTTCACATGATTAGATTTTTCCTTTGCTAGTTATCGAATCAACTTTGACCTGATTAGACTTCTCTTTGCTAGCCATTCGGTCAACCCAGACCTAACTAGACTTTTCTTGGGCCGATCCTAATAACTTTTAGGTCTGAGTTTAACTTTAAAAAAATCCCTAAATCATGATGTGTGTTCATATTCTTTTAGTTTCATAACAACTTTTTTGAATTAAATCAATACAAACAACTAAACAATATACAATAGTCAAAATATATCTATTATAATCAAATAATAAAATAAACATGTCCAAAATGCTCACTAACAGACAACCCACTTTACAATTTTAGAGCTAAAAAAACTAAATAATTCTGTATAATCAAGTTGTTTAGTATTTTTTTTTCAATTAATTGTTAAGACCTGTGCGAGCTAGAGGGGATAAATAGTTTCGATCACTTCATCTCGATTTCATGTTTTTCTACAAAAGATTAACACACAACAGAAACAAAATACACAACAAAAGAAAACATAAGCATAGGGCAAATCGATTTTATTTGTAAGAGCGACTCAAATTATGTCAATCAATGTATCCTTCATTAGCTAATTAATTCTTGAATAACTTACAATAAAAACAAAAGTCTTGCAAGAAAAAACTGAATATAATAGCCATCTTCTATCACTTTCCTCTCCATTTGGCAGAATTCTCTTATAATGTAACGCATTGAAATGTTTGTTGGCACTATATGGAATACATTATAGACATCTCTCTTCGAGCTCTTTCTATTAAAAAGTCTAATTATGATCAATATTGTCCCCCTTCCTCGGATCATCAAAGCAAGTCTCCTAATTCAAGTTCTCATGTTGAATATACTCATTGTCTTCCTCAGTATCATTCAATTCATTTACATTGGCAGAATCAAGGACTTCTTCAATATCAATCTCATTCTCATCCAATTCATTATCTTGTTATTTACTAATGAAATTATCAACTACGTTTCCAACCTCTGTAATTGCTTTTTTCTTTGACTTATGGATAACTCCAATCTTTAGTTTATTTATTTATTTATTTTTTCAATCTTTAGTTTCCTTTTTCTTTTTTGAGATCCAGACATGTACTTAGGAGGTCTATTAACATAAGAATTCAACAAACAATTCAAAGGAATATCACATACACTTTTACTTATATTGCAATTTTGTGAGATATTTATTCAAACATTTAGTAAGCATATGAATCAATGCCTCATCTTAATGAAGATTTCTTACAATAAATAATATAATTCCTAATATTATCATAAAGTAGCGAAAATAATAAAAACTCAAACTAAAAGCTCACTTTATCTTCTTCGATCAGATAATCTACAAAATTTTTGGAGTTAAATATTTTTTTCCCTTCAATTCAAGATCTCAAACAACATACATAAATCTTATTTCATCTATTAAACAAGTTGAAATAACTGCTCTTACTTTTGAAAGAAAAATGCTCTAAACTAATATTTGAAAAAAGCAAGAGGTAGAAGAAATTAAACTCGATTTTACAGAAAATCTTTCATCCCTTTTTAAGAACTAAAAAGGGGAAAGATGTGAAACAAGTTCTTTTATTCATTTGTGGGAAGGATTAAAATGTGAGGGATTATATTGGACAAAGTTACACTACTATATAATAGTTTTTTTTTTTTAAATTATGACCCCTAAGAAAATGGGCCCGAGTCGGATAACTCTTCTGCCTCCTAATAGGCACGACCTTTGACTTCTTTTTGCTAGTCATCTAGTCAATCTTGGTCACTAACAAACATCAGGTATTATTTGGGTCAACCCTTGGTGAAACTTGACAAGACACAAATATATTGACAAACATCGAAACCATCAAGGCTGATTGCACCAACAATATTTCCCTTTTTAATATTTGACAATACTCTTAAGTTAAACTTAAACTCCGCTTGTGACGAACCAGTCATGACCGGTCCCAAGCCCGGATAAAGGAGGAGGGTTGCGTTAGGTTGCCAGCCAGCGTAAAACTTTGGCAAAACTTAATGAATGGAACTCTTAAGTTAAACTTAGGTCTTAAGGGTCTTATACTAAATTGAGAGATTACAAATTGATGTAACTTAAACCTTCCTCTCCCCTTTTTGACATACATCAAAAAGTCAATTACCTAAGGTCCTCAGGTTTTGGACCAACAATCACAATGTTTTCCTTAGTTAAAATTCTTACCCATCCCTTTGAAAGATCATTATATTTTCAAAATTTTCTTTGAAAATAGTTACTTAACTTTTAACATTTTTGAAAAAACCTTTTAAAAATTTTCAATAAATATGGTTTTTGGTCATGTTAAAACATATTTTCAAATATTTTTTAAAAAACAATTTCAAAATAATTTCCAAATTCTTTTTCAAAGTATCTTTCAATAAAAAAACCCTTGTTGAAAACATTTTTCAAAATCGTATGTAAAAATTATTTCAAAATCTTTGTTAAAGGAATTTATAAAATCATCTTTAAAAATTTCAAATTAGTTATCTTTTTCAAGAAATTTTGAAGATAAGATTAATTTTGAAAAACTCTATAAAATTTGGTCTTTTAGAAAGTACCTCCCCCTGAACTCCCTTGGAACATCCTTATTACCTATGTGTGTTAAGGTTTTAGAAATTTAAAGTTGACTTTAAGATTTAGACTCTGAGTGTTGGTCATCGTGCATCATTTGCAAAGGTATATAGATTTTTGAAATACACACACACACACCCAATCAATTGTGAATTCCATTAAACATCACTATGTTAATTATTATTTTAAATTACTGTTAGAAAATAATCCTATAGATTTTGAAAAAAAAAATAAAATATTTGTAATTTAATTGTCTTTATCCTGTCACCTATTTTTAGCCACCCTATCTAGTGGGATAAGACTGGGTTGTTGTTATCCTCTCACCTAATGTGGTTCAATACATAGAATATGCGGTTGTCTTATGAGTTTTGTGAGATGGGTTTTCAAATTTACTTGATTGATGTTAAGTTTGAATTGGAGAAGGTTGTTTGACCTTGAATAAGATTCAAGTTTAGCATTTAGTCAATTAAGTGGATATTTCTAGACTTGCTTTCCGGGCGAGGCACAGGACCTTCTTAATCGGATCAACGACCACTTCTTTACACAAAACTAATTCAAGAAATTAAACTCTTAACTTAGTATAAAACCCTAGTTTAACTAGTTTAAGATATGGTGAGGTAGCTTCAATTAGATCCTCTTAGTTGAGTGCACTATGTAGGATACTCCTTATCCAACCCAGACACATTTAGACTAAGTCTCCCTAATGTTTGATCATCTCACCGTGTACTAATACTATGTTGTCAAGATTAGACAACCCATTTTCCTATCTAGCTGTTTTATATAAGCAATTAATTTTAGATTAACATGCATTACATGACATAAATTGACATGATAATTAGATAAAACTATGCATGCACATAACAAATATGCATTGTCACACAAGTCAATCAAATAATATTGGTTTTTAATAATGTATCAAATTTTCAATTTGATACATTTGTGCTAACCCCGGAATGTGCCAATCCATTTTGGCACATTTTTTATATTTTTATTAAGTTTATTATTTTCTTGAGTATAATTTTTTTTAATTAATTCCATAGTTGAAAGGTACTTAATGATAATTCGCTTTATGGATTTTAGATTTTTTATTTGGGTTCGATTTAGACTTGTAATCCAATTCTATGTTTTTAATGTTTGTAATTTTATTTTTCAAATTTTGTAATTCTAATTTTATATTTTTTGAATTTTTTAAAGTTGAAGATTTATTTCTTAAATTTAGATTTGAATTTTCGTAATTAAAAGGTACTTTATTATAATTTGGTTTGATTTTTAAAATTCAGATTTTTAATATTTAAATTTGACTTTTTAATATTAAAAGATTTATTTTCTTCAGTTTTAGAATTTAATTTTAAAATTTTAAGATTAGATTTTTTTATTAACATTTGAAGTTTTATTATTTGAATTTTTAAAAATTAATTTTGAATTTTTAAAATTTGAATTTATTTTTTTAAGATTTGAAAGATTATCTTTTGAATTTTTAAAATTAATTTTGATTTTAAAAATTAAAATTTTTTCTTTTTAATATTTGTAGTTTTATATTTTGAATTTTAAAATTTATTTTGAATTTTTAAGATTAAAATTTTTCTTTTTAAGATTTGAAATTGAATTTATCTTTACATTTGAATTAATCAATTTAAGCTGATCTTGATTAATTGATTTGTTATTTAAATGCAAATTATTTAATTTTAAAAAATGATTTGTTTAAATTAAATTTATCTTTCGAATTATTGTGGCTATTAATTAAATTAATTTTATTTTGATGGGTTGAATAATTATATCTGAATTAAATAAATTAATTGAATTAGGATTATTCAAATTAACTTTATCTTGATTAATTATTTTTTTTATTTAATTTCTAATTATTTAATTTAATTTAATTAAATTTGAATTGTTCAAATTTGAATTATCTTGTTTGAATAAATCAATATCCTTTCATGGTTATAATTAATTTGATCTAGATCTATCTTAATCTTGATTAAATTTGTTTTTAAAATTAATTAATTGTAAATTATTAATAATTAATTTTGAATTCTTCAATTATTGTTATTTTATTATTTAAATTTGAATTTTTCTCATCTAACTTATCATGCAAATTATCCTCTAATTTATTGCATAATTTGAAGAAGTTAAACTATCATGCATTTTATACATTTTTGTAAATTCTAAAATTATCGTTTCTTCTAGACTTCTTCATCTTCTTCTACAAGCATTGATCCTTCTAATGTCCGGCTTGCTTGCACTTGACGCACATGATATGCTCTTTGTTCTTTCGGACTCCTACATCGGTTCCTCCTTTGTCATTAGTTGTGTCGTCCGAATCTTATGAATGAGACACTTATTTTTGTAGTATCCTCTCTCTCTCCACTTAAATCATATTATATAAAACTTAAAATTTAAATCTAAATTTATACCTTCGTTCCCCCTCAATCTCGGGTTTGTTTCCTTGGCGGTTAGTCCGATCAAGAGTCAACTATCTCTAATACTAATTGTAGGATTGGGGGTGGGGTGTGAACATCGATAGACACAACTCGATGATTTACTTAGTTGCCAACCCACATGGTTAGTACATCCAAGGCTTATGCACAAGTGACACTTGTCTACTAAGTCTTCTCCATTTCGAAACTTTTCGTGAGGTGGAGAAACCTCTTACAAATTTATTCAAGCACAAAGTATATGAAAAGTAATAACAATGCTTGCAATGAAATACACACAAACTTATCGATCGGCCTAGAAGCCTTAAGCGTCTCGCACTCCTCCCGGTGCTTCCCCAATTGCCTTTCCTTCGAGCACAGAGCAGGGGAATAGAATAGTAGTATTCGAAGATTGATGCCTCTAAACTCTAACCTCGAGGGGTTTTTTATAACACTTAATTGGTAGACCGACTAACCTTGTTCGGTTGACCTGACTTGGTCAAATCCGATCCCCCTGATCGAGTTCATTGCGATTTGGACCAAGCCATGTGATCTCATCGTTATCATCACAGTTGATCGAAAAACTTTTTCGGTCGACTTAACCAAGCCACATCACCGAATCTGAGTTTGGACCCTAACCTAGCCAAACCCATTCAGGTCAACCGAATCGGTTTGGGTCCGATTCGACTTGGGTCAAGTTCGGGTCACTTAGCTGCATCCAATTGTGTTCGTCTACTCTCCGTCTTACTTGTAGCTCCAGGTTCCTACAAGACACACATACAAACACAACAATCAAAACTAATCTTGTAAGTCTACTGGACCTACTAGGCTTACTTTTGCTTGGAGTGCAAATTTCTACCTAGAGTTCACGTCCCTAAGGTTTTTTCGATTGTTAAGCATCTGGTCACCTTGACCTGCTTGGATTTGTCACTTGCCAGACATCTTGTCATCCTTGATTGCCAAACATCCGGTTACCTTGACCTGCTTGGACTTGCCTCTTGCCGAACATTCGGTCATCCTTGACCGACTTTCCCTTGCCAAACACCCTGTCAAATATCGGATCATCCTTTCCTTTTGCTAGTCATCCGATCAATCTTGATCTGACTAGTTTTCTTTTTGGTAGTCATTCTATCAACTTTGACCTGACTAGACTTCTCACTTCTGAACATTATGTCGTATTTGGGTCAACCCTTGGTCAAATATATTATCAAAATCATAATTTGGGGCTGATTGCACCAATATTGACTGATTATACTTATAGCCTTCCTACTGTTGTGATTTTGATGCATCATTGATCATACCTATGATATCATATTTCAAGGATCTACTCATATTCATAATGATATATCTGTTACTCTTCTTCCAATTCTAGTTGTGCCCATCCAAGTTTAACTCCCAAGGTTAATCAAGACAGATGAACATATGAAGAAACTAATTCCAATGCCAAATGTCATAGAAGCAGTATTTTATATAGATCCTGAAAATCATGAGGTTTACTTGGATGTTAAGTACTGATGTTCCTATCAAATGCTCAATTCTCATTTTGATATAGCAAGGGCGTTGGAGTGTTTTTTTTTTTTAATTTGTAGCTCTAAAATTTCAATTGAATCAACTTTCCAAGTACTATATTCTTATATCCGTTATCAAGCCTAGTGGAAGATGATTATAGGAGTAAAATTGAGTGTTGACATGGTACAATATAGAAATCGTACCCATTTTAGTCTGAAACTGAAACTCATACATGAAATGATTGTTTGAACCTTACCTACTCATTCCCCACTTTTCAGTGTTCACAAATGACAGATTGCTGAACTGTGTAAATCAATTGGGTTTACAAGTGTAGTATGGTCAGCAGAAAAGGCCAACTATATCATATGAATGCCTCTGAGAATGAACCAGGGAGACGGGAAAAGGGGGATCTGTTCAGAGAGTGATCAATTAGAGCTTTCCTGCAAAATGGTACCTTAGGTCCTGCCATGGAGTCCTTTAAAAATGCATTCTTTTGGGCCGTTTTGACCAATTTTAAGAACCGGCCAGTTATTTTAGTGGGCTTATCCTGTGAAAAACTTTCAAATAACCTTGATCTATTGGTCTGGAAATAGTTGCTTGGTGGATTGATATATGCCAATTGTAAAAAATATTTTTCCAAATGTTTTATGTTTTTTTTCTTTTTTGCTGAGGATGATTTGATTTGCTAATCTTATATATATATATATATAGACATGGATTTGTTATGATGCCTGACTCCTGTGCCCGACTGAGTTGCGGGGTGCTCGGAAGTCTAAGTGGGCCGCGGATGGAGTTGCACACGGAGAGTTGGGCAGCATAACATTACTCTCTCTCTATATATATGTCATTGTATTTTATTTTTGTGCTTATAATGTTGCACTCTATAGCAAACTTGTAATAAGATCCATAATCTGTGCACATTTTGTTGTGCTTTTACTTATTTGAGTTGTATTATATGCTTCAGAACTGAATGCTGTAATCCGCTAAAAGTGATCTGAACTAGTAGTTCCTCTTTTAATATTTTTTTGGGGAGGCATCAAATATCACTTACCTTAAAGATGTTTTTTGAATATGTCCATTTGTTTTTTTTAAAATAATGTATTACCTCCATGACAATCTCGAAACCAATATACTTTAACTACCAACCACTATATTATAGATGAAACATTTTCAACAAATGACCTTCCATTCCTATCTTATGTTAATGGCCTAAAATTGTGCCTCAAAGCTCTACTCTTATGTAGATAGGCGATGCAATTTCACATTACATCTTTGTGGAAACTTCATGGAAGCATGATATGACTTGTTCCTTTTATTTGTATGAATAGGATCTGGATTACTTCTTCGTGAACTTCCGCATATCTTGGATGGTACTGCAAAATTGAAAGCACAATCACAGGATCACTCTAAAGCCTCTTTGGCACCAAAGGTAACGAGTTTTTGGGCGATGTTTGTACTAGAATTTTTTGTCCAAAAATCAAAATAGATAATTAGCCTGTATAAGTTGTGGGCACCCTAAAGTATATTAATAACTTCTGAAAGTGTCTCTACCCAAGATATGCCCTTTTAAATGCATTAACATTGTTCTACACATTGATTCATCTCTTCCCTTTTTTCCTGTAGTTGACCAACGATGAGTCATGTCTATCATTTGACGAAGATGCTAAAACAATACACAACAAGGTAACTTCATGACTGCCGCGTCCGTGTTTTCTTAAATGAGATTGCATGCATCCCATTTGCAGGTATAGATATTACATTGGTATGAATGATTAGAACACACTCTTTTAGGTACGAGCATTTGCAGATTGGCCAGGAACTCGTGCTAAGTTTCAAGTGATTGACATGAATGGTAATGCCAACGTGGTTGAGATAAAGATCATTACAACTAGGATCTCTGATGCCACCGACGTTGATGGAGGTGGAAATGAGATAATATACTCTCGTAGCGTATTGCTAGTTCCATGTGCTGAAAATTCTTGGCTGGAGGTTGATTGTAACTGAATACTTTGTTGTTGAAGCTATGAAGGCTTTGGACTAGGACAATTCTTGATGGTTTCTTTTGTATTTGGCTGCCAGGTTCTAGAGCTTCAACCTCCTGGGAAGAAGGTCATGAGTGCACGAGATTTTTGGAACGGCTTGCGGGGTCAGAAGCTGAAGCTTCCTCAGAAGGCTGTTTCACAGATTTGAAGGCACTGGGAATCATTTCTTCCTGGTTGGATTTTGTTGTTGTTGTTGTTTCAATTAAAAAAAAAAAACTTCAGCACTTTTCTATAACATATCAAATTTAGTTTACTAGAAAATTTGTTAAAATTTTCATTTGAGTTTTCAATTGGTTTTCTGTTTTTAACTTCTAATACAAGTGAGTATTAATACTAGTTTGTAGCATATATGTTTATATTCCAAATAACAAACATTTTTACCAAAATAAAAAAATGTTTAAAACAGAAGGAATAATTGAATATGATTTATGCTTTATAATTTAAATTTGATATTACTTCAAAGTTGGATTATACGGAAGGTATATATTTTTTTAAAAAACAAATATTGATTTTATTTAGATTTAACCATAAATTAAAAAAAAATTAAATATTATAATAGTAACAATATCAGTAAAATAGATTTTACTATATTTTACTCATATATTATATTTAATTATAAATAATATACTATAATAACAATAATCCATTCATATTTCACTGGTGAGCTATATGAATCTTCTTACTAGACTTAATTCTTTATTATATTATCATTTATACTTAAATAAATTTTATTTTATTTTATTATTTTTAATTAACTCTTTTGGTCTTTCTTTTTTGATATGTGTGTTTGTCATAGTTTCATATTACCAACTGGAGCTTTTATTGATCTCTAAGTATATGCCCATACTATTTTAAATGGGGCTTTCAAAGTATTTTCTCAATAGATGTAACTTTGATTTTCTCTCTAATGCTCTCATTTTTTATTCTGTCTATTCTTGTATGTTTACGTATCCACTTTAACGTTTTTGTCTCTGCAACTCTCATTTTTTATTTATATGTTTAG
>JBBPFP010000126.1:1416858-1427040 GCA_037974795.1 Kaempferia galanga | reverse complement strand
AACAACTCTTTTGAGACCTCTCAGATATGTTTGGATTATTCTTGAGTTTGGGAGGCTCTAATAGGAGTTAACATATCTATTTCGTCAACCTTGCTCAAGCTTCCCAATCTCTATTAAATGGAGCTTGGGCGGAAACACCTAAGCATGTTTCTCGTCGCTAGTTGACTGGTCTACTTACTAGTCGACTAGCCTTCATGGAAATATGACTATTACACTCTAATGGCTCATTAACAGTCGACTGGCTAGTCGACTACTCCATACACGAGTCGACTGGTTAGTCGACTGGCCTTCATAACCTGAGCAAATAGAACTTTCTGTTCACTCTCCAGTCGACTGCATAGTCGAGTGAACCACTAGCAGTCGATTGGTCAAACCCTTAGATGGGGTTTTCCCCCGAGTACAGTTCACTCAATGCACTCGTCCTTGCCCACACAACTTGACCTTGCCTTCAAGCCATCTTCCCTTAGCCTTGCATCCCTCGGATGCTTCCCCATCCCCCTCGGATGCTTTTCCATCCTTCACGACTTGCCTTCAGGAACTTCCATCAATCTCGGTCTCATCCTTGCCAAATCACACTTGGGCTTACATCACCAAGGCTCTCTCTTGGACTTATATTGCCAAGGCTTCCCTTGGACTTTCCTCATTGCCAAGACCACGTTTGGACTTTCTCCATTGCACCTGTTACCTGCACACTTCAAAGTGCATATCAAATACAAGATGCAAATCCTAACTTAAACCCTTTGCCCAAACATCAAAACCTAAGGGTACAACGATTGATCTAACAACCTTTGGGTTGCCTTCCAAGAAGCATTCTCTTAAGGTCACAAGCTCAATCCCAATTAAGCTCAACTAGAGTCATTTCCTTGGATGGTTGGATTTTTCCTCTAAGGTTTAGTGTTTCTTGTCCCTCCTTGATCTGTGATCTTGTCGGACAGATATACTTCTTGTTTTGTGTTGGGGGCATCCTCTTGTTGCTTGTCGGACTAGGTTCTACACTAGGTTCTACATTCGACGGCCTTCCATGAGGGTGAAACAAACTTTGCTCTTATTGGAACTCGTCAACCTATGATAAAAACGTTTTAAAGAAACATGGTTAGAGGGCTTCGAAAGATCGAATTCTAGTATCTCCTCGCCTATCACCAAAGACAGTTTATAATTCTTTGCATCAATAAGTGCTCCTACTATAGTGAGGAAGGGCCTTCTAAGAATTATAAGAATCTTAGGGTTCTCTTCCATGTCAAGAACTACAAAATTTGTAGGGATGATGCAGCCCCCTACCTTTACCGACACATTTTCAATGATACCCATTGAGTATCGGCATGAATGATCAGCGAGTTGAAATGTCATGGTGATCAGTTTTAGTTCACCAAATCCTAGCTTATTACAAATTGAAAATGGAATAAGACTAACACTAACTTCTAGATCATAAAAAGCTTTACCAATGTGCGTCGATCTTATCTTGTAAGGAATAGAAAAACTTCCTGAATCCTAAAGCTTTGGAGGCAAGGTATCCAACAGAAGGGCACTGCAATCCTTGATTAGAGCAACAGTCTCGAATCCATCTTTCTTTCGCTTATTATTCATCAACTCTTTCATGAATTTGGCAAACTTTGACATTTACTGTAACACGCCCACAAGAGGGATCCCGATGCAGAGCAGCTTGGCTTTCTCCAAAAATTGCCGAATTTTTCATCCTTCTTTACGTTGATCAATATTTGAGGGAAAGGGATAGGCTGCATTGTTTCTAGAGTAAGAGAACACCCTTCAACCTCCATGGTACTCTTCTCCTCCTCTTGGCTGCCACCATGATAAGAGGGGGAAGGAGAGGGATCTCCATAAATTTTCTATCCCTTGAAGTAATCACTTGGGGTTCTCCCAAGGTCCTTCTGCTTCTAAGCTCAACTCCATTGTAGTGCTCAACTCGATTTACATATGATTTTCTTGAAAATGATGAAGCTATTTGGGCAACTTGACTGTCAAGCATCTTCATATGTTTTTCAGAGTTTTTCATCCTTTGGTTAAGTTGCTTGATATCATTTTTCATTTCAAGTTGATTGGCTAACATCTTTTCAAGCAACTTTTCAGTTCTTGATGATTGGTAACTCTGTTGTTGTTGAGGCTGGAAGTTCTATTGTTGCCTCGGTTGATAGCTTTTCTATTATCTCGATTAATAGTTTTGATCTTGGTTGTTCTTATAAGAGAAGTTAGGATGATTTCTCCACCCCGGATTGTAAATGTTAGAGTATGGATTGTTCTATCTTGTATTGAAGTTGCCAATTGTGTCACATTGTTCTATTTGAGCTAGTTGTGCAGTGATAACTCCTAGAGGGCAAGCTTCTTGAGTATGCTCCGTTCCTCCACAAGAGTACAACTCCCATAATTGTGTTCACCGGGTTGGATCCCAATAATTCAAACTTTTTTGACAAAGCATCAACTTTTGCATATATCAAACTCAAAGCATCAATGTTATATTTACCGGGCAATTTGATCGCATTTTTAGGAAAAGAAGTTTCACTTCTCTCTAATGTCCACTAGTGGGATTAAATGTCATACTCTCTATTATCTCTTCGGATTCATCTAGACTTTTGTTTATGAGTGCTCCACCAGCTACGGAATCCAAAGATACTTTTGTCTAATAATTAATCACATTGTAGAAAGTATCGATCACCAACCATTTTTCTAAACTGTGATATAGACATAATCTGAGCATATTTTTAAATCTATCTCATGCAGTGATTCGATATCGTTCTGCTTAAAGCTAGCAATTTGATTCCGCATGTGTATTGTTTTGCTTAGCGGGTAAAATTTGTCCAGGAATAACTGCTCACACTACTCCTAAGATATTATATTATTTGCAGGTAAAGAAGTGAGCTAGAGTTTTGCTCTATCTCTCAAATAAAAATCAAATAGGAGTAGTTGAACTGCTTCAATTGGTACACCATTCATTTTCATTATTCCACAGATCTTATAGAAAATCTCTAAATGTTGGTTTGGATCCTCATGTGCACCTCCCCCAAACTAGTGTTATTGGTCACCGCAAGCTTTATCTCAAAATTGTTGGCCTCAATGGTAGCTGGTAACACTAGAACGAAGATCACGGGTATAAGGTGTTGTGTAATCCTTAAGAGGTTTGTTCGTCATGGTTTGTCTTGCTTGCTCTTTTTGTTATTTTTGTAGGATTTTTCTTCTTCTAAAAGTCCTTTCAATCTCAGGATCTATTAGTAGTAAATCTCCTATAGTGTTAGACCTTTGCATACAAGAGCAAGATAAATCAAGATTAGCTTGTTTTGATTTTCTTTTAATAAAAGAATATAAATGCATAAAATAAGAATGTAAAAATTTAAAGTATAGAAATAAAAAGAATGAAAGTGCAAGCTATGTATGAAAAATAAAATACAAAATAAAAGGCAAAAGAAATATTTACAAAATAAAGAAAATAATATCTAATCTAACTCTAGTGTTCGTCACTAATGTCAAACTCAATCCTCGACAATGGTGCTAAAAACTTGTTACATCATCACAAGTGTACGGTTACATCATGAGTAATAAAAGATTATCAATGGCACATGGATTCGTTGAGAACTAGTGATTTTCCATCGTAAGTTATCTAAACAATCAAAATGTTTGTAAATGATGGCACTAGAGAAAGTAGAGAAAAGAAGCAAAAGAGAGTAGAGAAAGAGTTGGGTGAGGAAACTAATCAAGATGGATGTTTTATAGGTTGGCTTTGATTATGATCTTAAGTACTGTGCTACGGATTGTCCATCCTCTATCCTTATGCACATGTAGGAAGTCTAACTAAATACCAACACTCCCCCTCAATGGTCTTATCGGAGTGTTGTCCCCATGATTACCTGGTGTCCCTAGGTAGTAGATGTAACTTAAGAAGTTTGGTTAAAGGGGTACCCTTTGTCACCTAGGGCCCCTGGTCATACATTCCTAATTACACAAGGTTCCCTCAGGATGATCTGGTGGCTAGCACATGAGGTGTTGCAACCATAGAGATCTGGGGTTCAAATCTTGGTATAGTCGAGGTAAATGTCTCCCTTATATGCTAGTCACTATTTTAAGTGCTAGTAGCCACCTAGATTACACAAGACACATTAACACAAGATTATGAACAACCCATTAAGCCTAATTAGACACTCCAATGTAGAGAATTACCCTCCCTTTCGAGGTGACGCCTTCAAAAGTCTGATTAAAGGGATACCCCCTATCATGGGGTCCTCGGTCATACGATCTAGGGCGTCTCCTCTACGGAGAGAGAAATCAATATATCTAATCAATCAAACATAGAATTTAAGTACACACACTTCACATACACATTTAATCAAATAGATATAAGAAATAAATATGTTATTTGAATAGGAAATTGGCAAATCCACAGAGTTCACATCAATTACACATCACAATTGCTCCCTTAATCCTAGAACAATGCAATCTGCTCCATAACATGAGGAATTGAATCTAAAGACATAAAGAATATAAGCTTTCTAATCCAATAAAGAGAAGAGAGAAGAAAAGCTTATTTGATGTGAGCGTAGAGTCTCCGGAACCAATCCTTGCTACCAGAGAAGTTGAGATGATGAAACCAACCTTGGTTCATCGAATGGAGTCGAAAAGAGAGCGAATCATGACCTAGTAAATCTCCCCAAAGGGAAACTCTTCCTCCTCTTCAAAGGGGGAAGAACACCCCTTTTATAGGCGAGACATGACCTCGTTGACATGGACTATGTCACGGTCATGCCTCCTTGGCATGACACATCTTGAGTTTGCAGGTCTGGGGAGGCGTTGTCGTGTCTAGGGGCATGGCTGTGTCTGACATTTGTAGCTTAGAGGAGGCACGTCCGTGTGAGATCACACGACCGTCTCCCTATTGGCTTCGGCTGGTGCCAAGTATTCATCTAAAGATAAACACGGTCGTGCTAGAGGGCATGACCATGTTCTGCATTCTTCAAAGTAAGGTGGCACGACTATGTAAATGTGCGTCAATATGGATAAAAGTGCATACAAACTACACACATCATTAATCTTTCTATTGTAGTTTGGTACTAAAATTATGAAGTAATATCATGCCCTTGAGATGAGCCGTCGGGTCGTACTTCGTGTCACAGCTATGTGCGAATATGTTCATCATCGCCACTGTGCAACCTGGGGCAGTAATTTTTAGGAAGGTTTGAGCTCGATTCTAGCCCTAAATCAAGAATTCAAAGGTTGTTTGAGAGTGAGAAATTTTTTGGATTGATTTATGCTATTTTGGTTCAATTTAGATACCAATAATTGATATTTATTATATCTTTGTATGTAGGTACGAACATTGCGAGGTATTGAATGAATTTCTAGATTTATTTGGACATTTTTCAAAAAAAATTTAGCTTGTTTAATTTGTTAGTATGCCGTGAATCCGTCCTTCAATATTGCTCACCCTAAGTGGGCCAATATCGTCAACCCCATAACAAGATACGGACAGGTGAATCACGAGAGACATTTTGTCCTGACACAACAACCCTTTATTTGGGGAGGTCAGGCATGCATGAACCAACTGCATTAACCCATGGAGACAAAGTTTTATCCAATTAATTCTAGAAATAGACGATCTTCTCTTAATTCATCTAGAGCATAACTTAGCCTCCTAGGACTTGGTGAGATGGTAAGAGAAAGGATGAGTTTTCCAAACAACAAGCGTTTGATTCTCACATAGCTCATCATGGTCCCTTTGTGTTTCCCAGATTTACCCAATGGGCAATGGGAAACTTCGTGGGGCTAGGGTTACCACCTTTAGGTGAATGAAACAAATACCTTGACACCTAGGCTAAAAGAAAATCTAGAGCATAACTTAGCCCCCCGAGTTATGATGCAGTGGAAGGGCACTCATGCAGTCTCCTAAGCATTCATAGTTCGACTCCCAGCTACGATGCATTGGAGGATATTTTCATCAAGTAAGATGGTAAACATGGGATGTTGGACTGAGCCATCTGTTGCGACTACTTTCGGATTTATTCGATAATTGATGGAAATCTTCCATAGAACCAAATCAATCATCCAAAAGATTAATCAGGTCAAAAGTTAGATACCTAATGCTAACTAATAAAAAATCTAGAGTATAACTGGTACATATATTCAAAAGTATAATTAAGTTAGCCTGCGGACGAGTCCGTCCACCACCTGTGTATTTTTTTTTATATTGTTTTTATTTATTTGTTTTTTAAGCTTCTCGTTATATAATGAGATCTTATTTTTAAGTTTAAGAATTGGATTATAGTCGAGTTAAAATAAATTCAAATCTGAGAATCAGATGTACATAAAATGTACAGTAAGAAATCCTTAGGGAAACATTACACTTCGTACTCTCAAGATATTCGTCCGATGCCTAGCCACTATTTGACTGCATAATGATAATTTTTGATTTATTTGAGATTATTCCAAGATATTAATGCAAGATACTGGTCAAAACATCCTCTAAACTTCCAACCACAGTAAGTTATAGTTGAAAATGACCTAAAAATCAGGTGATTAATTAATCAGTAACATTTACAAACAGAACAATGGCAGTACAATCTGCAACAAAATAACTATCAAAAGTGGAGATATCAGGAGTACAATCACATATTCCATGAAAATGCTAAAAGATAGACAAAAATCAAACGAACATCCTAATTTAAAAAAACAATATTAATTGGGCATTTCTTTTTAATAAAAAATCAGACGATCCTCAAAAAACATAATAATATTGATTTTAAAGTTTAGGATTTAGCTATCACCGGCTGCGTTCGAATAAAAAATCTTTTTCAAAATAAAGCATATGATAGAGTGCCCTTTGGACGATTTGATAAATCTAGAGTGTCCTTTTGATTTTTACCCAAAAATAATGGATGCCTTAACAAGTCCAAGCAAATTAATTATTCAAATTTGTTTTTATAATACTTGAGAATTATTATTCCATGACGATGTGAAAATATTCCTGAAAATCAAATGCACCACAAGTTCTAACTTCAGTAGCATTGACTAAAAAGCAATCAACAAAAGACCTTTCACTACGAGCTTTCCATGTTGCAGAAGGTAATAAAGTCTCATTTGCAAGCACTTGCACTAATCTCCCTGTGTCAGATCCTCCTCCGCTGCCTTAGACTCACCTGCCTCGGCCTGTTTGGTATTTATCGCAATGCTATCATCATTGTTGAGTAATTTTCCACCTGAAGAAGCATCTTCTTGTGTCAGATCCAGATGAAGTTCCGTGTTGCTTTCAGCTTTCACCACCATAATTTCTGCACCATTTAACTCTTCTGAATTATCATTCTGATCATTGCAAATAGGTGGAGTAGTCCTATTCTCAAGCAAAACATGTTCCCCACAGTTACTCTTGTTAGACTCGTCGTTGAGCAAAGTAGGCCTCTCCTCAGGTGTAATGTGATCCTCACTATCATTAACTTCCAAATTCTTGTTCTCAGTGGTGTCTATATCAGAGGGAAGTACATCGTTCACAGTTCGGTTCTCATTTTCATCCAACTGCTTGTCTGAAGTTGCTTCTGCATCATAAGCGCTGTCAAAATCATTGCCCTCATTTGCACTAATATCCCCAATGAGCAGATCCATCTGTTGGTCCGGAGCCATTATTTCATCGAATTCCATGTCATCTTCACATTTTATTTCTTCAACCAGTAAGTCATCCACATCAATGGCAGCACTATCTGCATCGTCATTTTTCTCGGATATTTCAGGGGAAAGAGTGTCTGAAGTGGATTCTATGGTTGCCCGTTGATTTGTCGATGTGACATTTAAAGGATTGTTTGCAGCCCTTCCATGGCAGCCTTGCACTTGAGGACCTCCTAGCTTGGTCCTAGGTGACACTGACATAGGATTTGCCTGGGATGGTGCAAGTGTAGTAGCGGTAACTCTAATGGAACGAGCAGTCATGGACTGTTGGCCTGTTGTGTTAGCCAGAGTCAATGGTTTAACATTGTTGATCGGAGAAGATCGAGCACCTCCTCCAGGTCTGATGTGAACAGCATTTTTTGATTGTGCAGCTCTGAACAAGGAGGCAGCGGTGGAAGGAGTAGCAATGCGCCCTCCTGCAGCAAATGCAGCAGCTTGTATCAAAGAGTTTGGACCAACAGAAGGCTTAGCAGGAACCAAAGACTTCTTTGGGATTGTCTGAGGTTTGTTCAAAGTATTCATGGTTATTTTTGGAGAAATAGCCAGAGAAGCCTGTTGTTGTTGGTTAGGCGGGGGACTTGAAATTGGCAGCACATCTGATGGAGCAGTTGAAAGTGCTGGAGAACTTGAAGTTGCAATTGATTGTGTTCCACCTGGTTTAAAAATCCAGTGCAGATTGCTTTTTGTTCATAAGCCAAACTCCATAAAAACAAAGTAAAAAATAAAATACAGATGAAAGTATGGTGGATCCATCCAAAGGATCGATCAAAGAGAACTTCAACCGTCTGAATTCAGTGATGCTCTTCTTTGTTAGAAAAGAAGAGAGGCTGAGAATGCAATAAGTAGAATTTTCATGTGTACATTAGCATGGACTGATGAGTTGCAGAAGCAGTCAAAGGTAAAGACCAGGCAGTAGAGAAAGAACCTGATAGTATAGCCAATAATCTTCCAGATTTAGGCATATCAAGTGCCAAGGATATTGCCTTTTGTGTTGCCAGCCTCTCCTCGGACCGTGTTGAGCTGGCTAACTTGTTACTGGAACCTTGAAGTAAGTTAGCATCACGCTTCCTAATAATGGCCCATCTCTGAACAAATACAAAAACTAGAGTATCATCTTATGTAAAGAACAGCAAAAAAGGAAACAGACAGAATTTCTTCCTAGCAACAAGAGACAATGAAAGACTAATGTCTGGAGACAATGAAAGACTAATGTCTTGACAAAACATTGCCATCTTACATTAAAAAGGAGATGATTTTACATTAGTAGCTTTCTAAGGTCGGGTTTGATATAATACAAGAGTTTTCCACCAAGGGAAGGTGATTCAATTCGGTCAACTTTGAGGTTTCATTAGCTAAACATTTGTTCACTTCATAAATAGGAATGCTAATCATGTCCAAACCAATTTTCTTCAATCCATAAAAAGGAAGGTTCAGCAGATGGATTGACCAAAGAAGCTTGCGAATGAAACTAACATCAAAACCCTCTGATAGCACATAATAACTACTAGCCACAAGATGACTAAAGTCATAGCATTAACTAGTCGTTTATTAATCACAAATATTTGGGATCAGCAATAAAATGACCAAGGTCATCTTAGATTAATCACCCTGAAATTGGAAATTACAACAGATAAATATAAGACAAATGTAAAGCAACAGACATCCAAGAGGAAAAAAATAGTTAAGGTCTTTCTTTTGCAGTTCACTTCTTCCTAATAATAAAAATTTTGAGTATAGTTACTGAAGCACCATTTTTTTTACGATGTCAACTAAAGGCTAGAAGTGACACAAGATGGACGGCCAACCACCACGGATTTAGGTTGAAAAAAGATGTATTCCAAGAACATGGTTGCACTAAACTACCTGTGATAGCTGTGAAGCAGTTCTGTTGTGCTTGAAATCTCCTTTGAGAATGTTTGACCAATTCCCTTCACCAAACTTCTGAACTGCAGCTATTAGTTCCATATCCTCCTCTTTGGTCCATAGTTTTCTCTTCTTTTTTGAAGGAAAGTTTGAACCAGATCCATTTCCTTCAAATCCTTCAGCTGATGTTCCCATGGCCAGAGACTGCCTCTGAAGAGTAGCAACTGAAACATTAGTTCCACGATTGGCTCGTGACTGTTGCAGCTTGTCTAATGGGACTCGGAAAGTCTGATCACTGAATCCATTCAGAGATGAAGGAGCTTCTGCATTTGTACGATTTGTTAGGCTATGTTCCCGTGGTAGGCCAGAGGACATTAATACCTGATCATAAAAACGATATGAGATACTTTCAGGTCAGAACACTTAGAATTCTGTGGATAATCCAAATGCAAAAGACAAAAAATCCTTCCTAAAGAAACATTACAACTAAAAGCATCACCCATCATAAATTGCTATTAAGATCTTTAAGATCTGTAAAACTAGAAATTGGCAGTGCCCAAGGTTTGAAATCTCGACCCGTGCCGAGGTTTCGATGCCAGTCCGGAAAGATATGGTTTCGGTATCGTATCGTGCCGTGCCGATAGAGTTTCGGTATTTTTTAAATAT
>JBBPFP010000126.1:1365205-1378013 GCA_037974795.1 Kaempferia galanga | reverse complement strand
CAAGTTTTCTCATACTACGAATCGTATTGCGGATATTCAGTAAGTGAGTTTAAGATCATTCAAACACATAAACAATGTACACTCAAATAGTGAATCTATATTTATCGAAATAAATAGTGTAATTCATAAGGCGATTGTCTTAGGGCACCTCTCAAACATAACACTTAATAACGATAAGATTGCATATCATGATAAACTTTGTCATGGGGATCAATTTTAACCAAGATCTATAAACCGATCAAGGCTAATCGGTAGACCAAAAAGGCTTATAAAAGAAGGCTCGGGAATAGAACTCGGGACATCAATCTTGCTACTACTCATTCTATATTCTTGAAAGGAAAGGCAACAATATGTTGCTTGTACGATTAGGGAAGCACTAGGAGGAGTGCAGGACACTCAAGGGTTCGACATCGATCATCAACGTGTTTGAGTTTGTTTATGTTTGCTCACAAACATTGCTATTGTTGTTTTTATATATTGTGCTTGATTGAAATTTCGTAAGAAGGTTTCTCCACCTTTAAAAAATATTCGGAAGAGAGAACATTAGTGGATTGACACCTCCTATATATAGGTCTTCGATGTATTAACCTTGAAGAGTTTGGAACTAAGTAAATCAGTGTGTCCTCTTCTCCTTGCTTCGTATTTAAGTTATTATTATCCACTACGACTAACTTTATAGAATGAACGAATGATAAAAATGAGAAAGCGATGATCGATATTCACCACTTCTATCGATTCCACTAATCCTATAATGTATATTGCCATATCGCTTATCATCACCCAGTTCACGAGCTATGTTTTGTGATTCATGGTATTAAACATTTTGTTTTAATTAACACCATGTATCCAACCCTTAGGGCTGATCAACCTTGGGGATGATTTACCCAACCACACAGAAGTTTCCACCATTATTAGAGTAAATCAGGAAGTACTTGTAACGGGAGGCCCAATAGTTTAACATCCCAGGTTTATTATCCTATTGGAGAAAAATATCATATAGTGCGCCATAATTGAGAATTGAATCATGAATATTTAAGACACTGTATGGATACTCTACCATTGCACCATGATGGAGCGTTCATGATATTAAACATTGTAGCAAACACAGTCATTGATCCTACTGAAGATGTGGACAGTCAACTCACCTATGATGTGCCATTGGTGCTCACTAGCGAGGATCGCGAGATTGGTGATCTGAAATAGGAAAGAGGGGTTAGGATGACAGCCGGGAGAGTTCCCGGTATAGTCATTCTGACGCCCAAATTAGGTTCTGGAGAAGATAAAGAGGCCATAAGAAATTAGGATTTTAGTGATTGTGTACGTGTTCTTTAATACCAGAGTTATAATATTTTTTTATAAGACCCCTACGCAACTATTCCTAAGCTAGGTCCGTTTCCTCCTAGTCTAAATTAGAAAGACTGTTAAATCAGATAAGAAAAGAATTTATGAATTGATCCCTTTTGATCTAATGATTCTTCGGATTTGAGACGCTAGTCCACTGTGGCAAACGCACAAATGAAGTTACTATGCCTCTTTTAAATGAGATGAAGTATGCGATGGGGAGGGACAGCGCCCAAAATATGTGGATTTTAGTGGAAAAGATTATTAGGACAAAAGCTGCGCCTGCGTGAGGAGTCAAGGTAGATAGATCCCATTCGAGACGGAGACGGAGACGGAGACGGAGACGACGACGAACGATTAGAAGCGAACGACAGAAAAAAAGAAATCCCACGTCAATCGCCATTTCTTCTCCTCCTCTCCCGCTTCCTTGATTCGCTAGTTCAAGGATCGGAGTCTTGGCCTCAACAATTCCCTCGTCGAACCCTAGAAGCCTCCTAATTTTTCATCGTGGATCCCTCTTCGTCAACGGACGCTATTGAGAGGGGGCCGGAGAAGGCGCGCTCCGGTCTGGGCTCCAGCTTCCGCTACCTTAGCGGCGTCGCCGGTGGCTTGTGGGACAAGTGGATGGTAATGGGGGCCGCCGGCTCCAAGCTCGAGAAGGCCCTCGGTGATCAGTTCCCGGAGGGCGAACGCTACTTCGGCCTCGAGAACTTTGGCAACACTTGCTATTGCAACAGCGTATTGCAGGTTAGCGCCCCCGCTGCTTTCTTACTCTTACTCGGATCTATTTAAAAGGAAAAGTTGCAAGGTTTTCTGTTTGATTATAATGATTGATGGCCGGACATATGCATCTCGTTTCGACTTGACGCCAAGGAACCGACTAGTACATGTTAGTTGAAGAAATGCCAGTGCCTTTATTATACTTGTTGTATTTGACAAGTCAGTGGATTAGTTAGAAACAAATGAACCAGCTACCTGATTCAGACAACGGATCTACGGATTACTTGGAGAAAAGGTTAAGTTAATTGGTAACACGAATACATGATATTAGAAAATGGGAAATATGCTAAATTTAAAGTAGACATATTGACAGCTATCTAGTGAAGCCTTGTGAGTTTGCTAAGTTGTCAGTCTATATTATTGCTGAAACTACAAAATGTATTAACCTCTGGTAACTTCTCCAACTAGCTTGTATCACTGTTGGAAAAGTTGGCTAACGGAGATTAAGTTGGAATTTCAGCCATGATGCATTTAGTTAGCAGTTTAGTTTGGCCACACTATCGGGAGTTCAATTAGAGTGGGTATGTAGTCAAGTGGGGTTCAACCGATTTATTTGAGTTAAGTTAGGTTAAAAGCTAAGCAATTTTCCTGAAGTGGATCGGTTTTGGATATTAGAGTGGGTATGTAGTCAAGTGGGGTTCAACCGATTTATTTGAGTTATGTTAGTTAAGTTAGGTTAAAAGCTAAGCAATTTTCCTGAAGTGGATCGGTTTTGGATAAGTTTTGGCTATTGGTTGAAATGGAGTTTAGTTATAGGGCATTGTAAAGTGGTTTTTAGGCTTACGTTGAGGTAGGGGTGACGGAAGTTGATACAACCATGTTCAACATGCATTTTTTGCTTAACAGGTTGTTTAAAATTCATAAATTTATTTTCATAGTAGTCTATATAAGTTATAAATATCTAATATTACCTATAAGCTATATATATGCTATAAATATTCAATATAATAACATGTAAAATATAACACAATATACTATGGATTATATTTTTTAAATTTGTGTATAATTATTTAAATTAGTATGTTTTCTTTTTTATTAAATTTATTAAGCGGATAATGTCACATAATCTATGTATAGGCCATCTAACCCTAACCCATTTAGTTAAACACTGCGGGCCAACTCGTTTATAAAAAATCCAGAAATGGCTTATAGATCTAAACTCATATAAGTTTGTATGAAATGTATAGTAGGCCAATGAGATACAATCCATTTTGACCCCCAATTTGAATTGCCACCCCCAAGATTGAGGTGGAGAGAGGTTTTGGTGAGTTTAGTCGAAGTGAGATTGTGATTGAAGTTGTGAGAGGATTATCTCCTAGGCTTTATGGAGCAATATAGTAGGTCCTCAAATACTTCAAAGAGAATAACTGGCCTTGATTCCTTTTTTATAGTTTAAAGTGCGTGTCTACCAAATAAGGAGTTGTCATGTGGTAGAGTCATTTAGGTGGATTTAACCTACCCATATTGTTTGGACACATGTTAACATCCAGTTGGTTGGGCGTATCCAAATATTTTGATTTCAATTCTCACTATGAACCTTCTCAAAGTATTACTTGTACACATGTTAGTCTTTCATTGATTGAGTTTGGTTCGTGTAGCTTGACTCTTAATTCTCATTGTAAACTACCACAAAGTACATATGTTATTCATCTAGAGTGCCTACCATTGGTTGGGAATTTTGTCAACATGAGTTTCTCTTTCTTAACCAACTTTCATGAACTGAAATTTAATATAAAATCCTTAATATTTTGTTTTTTTTTAAAATTACACACACACACACTCTGTCATTAATTATATATTTTTTACTTTTTTATTGCTAAACTTTTTGGTTGACTTTCTCCGATTCTCTCTTCTTTCTTCTTGTCTTTTTGTCGTCACCTCGATAAACACTCATATATTCACACTATTTTTCTATAATCCATTTCACCTCGATAAGCACTCATCTATTTGCACTATTATTCTGTAATCCGTTTCACCTCAATAAACACTCATTAATCCTATGTATACTTCTTTGAAACACTCAACCAAACTATTTTTTCTTGAAACTAATGATTGAAGTGTTGAGCTATGCTCAACACTGATTGATTTATCATTTTGCCCTCCAGTCAACATGTGAGGACTCAGAGGGGCAAGGTGAGGAAGAGACTTTAATTTCACACAATCAAAGAGGCGAAACCTTAGCATTGATGAAGCTCCTTGATGGTGAATTTTAGAACATTCTGTTCCATTCTAGCAATGATGGCACCTTAAGGTAAACTCTCCTTTTCCCCTTCTTTGTCGTCCTTTTCTTCTTTCTCCTCTTCCAAGTGCAGTTAAGGTCGGCAAGGGCAAAATCTGTGTGTGCCTAGTGTCCGTGTCTACTATTTTAGTTTGGGGATTCAATCTGTAATCCTAAAACTTAATTATAATTTGCAGAATTTATTATATAATCTGTTTTGTAATTTATAATTTATCTAATTTATTAAAAATTTATTATATAATTTATATAATTTATTGGATAGTCATATAATTTATAACTTAGTATAATTTATACCTTTAATACTTTATAATAAATAAATTTTAGTTAGGTTAATTTATTTGTTATATATTATATAATAGTTTAATTCATTACCGTTGTTGGAACTCTACTAGCATGACATGATATGGTACCAAATTGTATCATTTCGATAAGAGATCAAAACTCAAACACGACTTGAGATTTTAAATCTTAATTGTGAGTTTCACCCAAAAATGCATTTTAAACCTTATTTTGCAAGAATCACCCAAAATGCATTTACTTTGGCTGAATTCCTGTAACACACCAACTTAACTTTGAATTTTGTTTATTTAAATCTAGCTTGGGCGCTTGTCTTGATGGAACAATCAAGAACTATTTAGGGCCAAATGCTAGTCACCCAAGCCAAATTGCTCATCAAATCAAACTATTAAAATCATGTTTTTAAAGTAAATATAAAAAATAATCATCAAGAATTGGCTTGAAGGACATATGACCATTCCTAGTTGGATAATATTCATGTGGTATATAATTTATAGTTTCATCTTAGTTTAGTTAAATTTACGCTTACACTAGGCAGGATTTTTAAACTTAGGTTTAATCATGCTAGGTAAAATCCACACACATATCTACCATATGGAAACTTAATGCTATTTTTATATTACAAGTGGCAATCAATTGTACTAGGGTGAAAAAATAATATTTTTGCAATTGTAATTTGAATTGAAAATTATTTGTATCAGTTAATTTAGAAGTTGAAGTTGTTAATTCCATTGATTTCAATGGAATGTTATAAAATTAAAAATTTTCAGTAATTGGATTTTCCTTCTTACCTTTTCTAGCAATGTGCTAATATTATGGAAAGTAGATAACAACATAACTTTATGATCAGTAAAACATGAGGAATATTTTAGTTTTGTGAATTTTAGAGAATAGCGATGAATTTTTTTAAACTGAACTGAAAATTAATCCATTGGAAATAAAAACAGTGAATATTAAAATGAGGAATATTTAAGGCTTGTGAATATTAAAAAATAGTGATGAATATTTTTAAGAGTTAATGCCATGGTTTGAAATCTCGTATCGTGCCAGGTGAAATCGAAACGTATTGTTCCGATAAATTATCGAAACTCGATATCACTTAGAATCAAGGAACAAAATCTTGAGTCATGTAGTTTCGGCAATTGATTGAAACAATGCTGATTCGATATCATGTTGACACTTCGATGAATGGTGTCGGTGACAACTCGAGATTGAAGGAGGAAAGAGATGAAACAAAAGAATGAGACATTCTTTTGCTACGTGGTATCGAGTTTTGATATTTTTTCGTAATAATGCGTTTAGACCGTTTCACATGACATGATAAAGTTATGCTCAGCGCAAACAATGTTCCTTATTATGCTTCATCTTCTTCCTCATTCAACCTCCAATCCATTAGTGGCATCACACATTAAAACATTGGCATGATATCTAAACAATATCGTTCTAGTTAAAGATCAAAATTCCGGCTTGGCTTAAGATTTTAAAGCTTGGTTAATGCATTGAAATAAAAATAAAATTGTGCTTAATAAAGAAATATGACATGTTACTAATGGTCATATAGGGTGTTGGATTTTCTAATGGATACACCTTACTTTGTAAATTATCGAAGGACACACCTTCCACTATTGTCATTTTCGAAACACCCCTATGATTGCCTAAATGATGACCTTAAAACTATCAAAACATTTTGATATTCAAAATCAAGAAATGTGGACAAGAATAAACTCCTAGTAGAATCTTAAATGGATTGGGAGTCACAATCTATCACTTTCCAATTGAACTTCATCAATTATCATGTATAAATGTATTATTTTGGTACAAGAAGTCGGTTAAGGTCATCAAGATGTTCTTCACCTTAGTATATTTCTAATGATCAAAATGATAATATAAGACTGCTATTCCAATTTTTGGTGTTCACATGAATCTATTCATGCCCTTACTTTGACTGTTGAAAGGCATCAAGGATCTCTTCTAATGATCATATGAAATTACCATTGCGATCAAAGTGTAGGAATCCATTTATGCCATTCTTTATACTGATCACCAGAAGACCATCAAAGTTTATCCATTCACACCCTTTTGGATTTTGACCCTCATAGACCATTTTAAAAGTTGTATGGATGTTTGGGGGAGCACAAGATTATTTTGGGAATGTCAATAGTTTAACTTAAAGGTGAGTTCTTTAGTAATTTTCAAACTTTGGTGTGCCCTTTGGTAAATCCGAATTTTAAATGCACATGTTGTTAAATTGTCAAAGACATTATATAATAAAAAAATCAATGTAACAAGTGCATTTCTGTCTTAGCGAAGACTCATCCACAATGGTTTAATAGGATATTATATGAATGGACTCATTAGTTATAGTAAATTGCAAAATTGTGAACATGTAAGGAGTTTAACTCGTGACATTAAGTTAAAACGAATTTTATCAACCATTGTTCCAACAATAGCTTTTCTATTGATTGCAAGTATATATGATTATATAGGAGATTTATATTAAAGCTATCGTATCTTTCTGTTTTTCTTTTTCCCAATGGGGCAATTGTTCCCACTGAGCTCCAAGTAGATCAGCCCAAGACTAATTAGTTTCCAACTACTATGATGCAACTCTACTTCAATACCATTCAATGCAGGATGGTTCCACTTAATAATGGAATGAATTGTGTATCTGAACTAAAGTACTAGTTAAATATAAGAATATATAATTCCGGCATACTTTAATCTAGAAAGATTGGTACTTCTATATGCACATTTGCTTTATATGTGAATTGGTGATAATTAAAGAACTGTGAATCTAATATAATGAGTCTCATTTATACTGTTTTTCCAACCCCTTAGATTTTTAAAATAAAACTGTACTATATTTACCACTTCTATGTAGATCACTTTGACCATTTTAATTGTTTGTTTTGAGAGTTTGCTCGAGAATTTGGGATAACTAGGCTGTAGTTTAATGAAGAATGAGTCGTATTGTGAGTTTATAAAAGAAGTTAGAATTCTATGTATTATTATGTTTAATTAATAATAATTTTTCTCAATCTATTTGTTGAGTGCATCAACATCTCACTTTGGTTTTCTCCTATCAAGACATCTACCTTCGTAGTCCCTTATTCCTTCAGAGTTGGCTATGTGGGTGAATCAAAGTTTTCTATTCCCAGTTTGCATATAATACTTTGAGAGTACTTGATTAGATCCTCGTGTTTGATTTGCCTGCCTTGTCTGTCTATCTGGTTTGTTGTCTGTTGAGTCTGCTTGTCCGGTCTGTATTTGTTTTGGTTCTGTTTCTGATTTTGTGTGTATTAGTTGTAGTTTGTAATTTGTTTGGATTCTGGTTCTGGTTATTTGAGTTCTGAGTTATGGTTTCTAGGTTCTAGTTTTTGATTTTTTGGGTTCTGGTTTTTTGGTCCTGAGTTTTGGTTTCTGATTTCTAATTACAGGGTTCTGGTTGCTGTTCTGATTTCTCGGTTCTGTTTTCTGTGTTCTAGTTTCTGGATACTGGTCTTGGTTTCTGTTTTAATCATGTTCAATTAATAATAATTTTTCTGCTTCTATGTGTTGAGTTTCTTTCAGTGCGTCAACATCGCATTTTGGTTTTCTCCTCTCAAAACATCTACCTTCATAGTCCCTTATCTCTTGAGAGTGGGCTACACCTTTAGCTGCAGGTTTTCATGAGGTCACTAAACCACACCCAATTACTCCCTTTAAAACCCGATCTTCGAAATTAAGCTAGAAAAAAAGGTAACTGAAGAAAATGAAAATACAGAAATTTTCATTGGGGAACATAAGGCTCCTCAGGTTCGTCCTTGTACAATATTTAAAAAAAGAAGAAAAAACCTCAGATTCATCTTTGTACAATATTAAAAAAAAGAAGAAAAAGCCTTTCTCCACGTGTAACAGCTTTGATATGATATTCAAGTTATTAATTATAACTAAAATGAACACGGATTAATTTTTTGGGCTGCTCTAGATATTACTACTGAATTAAAAAGGACAACTTTTTTTTTGGCTCTACTGCTCTACATCTAAAGTGTTGAAAAGTGCTTATCAAGGGGTTTCAGATAATTAGAAACACCTTTGGGTGCTGCTTGAAGAGCCTATGGGCAAAAACAAGATAAATTGTCATGCATTGCTAGATGATAGTTCATTCAGTAGATGTTGTTCCATAACTAAGATATGCACATTTGGTAAAATAAGGCATCTCTTTTTCATTCTTTTAGTGAAGTTAAAATCCCCTCTCAATCTATAGCAACTTAAAATGGCTTCTATGTTCATGATATGTAATGTTCTTTGAAAAAGGCTGACTCTTTCAGCTCTACTGCTCTATATCTTAAGTGTTGAGATTCAAGGGATTTTGGATAATTAGGGAACTTTCAGAAGTTGCTTAAAGGGCTGATAGGCAAAAAACAAGATAGTCATAAACTGCTAGATCATTTAGTCGATCAGTGATCCATCTTGCCAAACAATGATTTTTTTTGTTGATTGATTTTTAGACATTCTTTTTGGATTTTACTAGGCTTTTGCATTTGAACTTTGTGTACTGTGCATTTCAAGGTCAGTTTGAGTAGTTAAATTTCACAAAATAAAATCTCTTTATCTTACCTAAACTCAAAATACGTTGATCTTTGGAACTTGGTTCGTTCAAGCTTAAGGTTTTATTGACTTCACAATGTCAGTTCTTGTGATTTGCTTTAATCCCCATGTTCATAGGGTTGAACTACTTTATACTTTTATCAATTATGTATAAGAACACATTAAATGACTAAACAAAATTTTCGTATATTCAAAACCCTCAAGGCACGTTTGGTTCAAGTTATCATGCATAACCTTGGTTATGTGATCACCAGGTAATCGCATAACCAAGGTTATGGGGAATAAAATATAATCTAATATTGTTTGGTTGAATCTTAGGAATGTTATAACATAATTTTATATTTACCATATTACCCTTCATTCAATAAGTCAACAGGACAAATTAAGTAAAAAGAGATTCAAAATATTAGAGATTGAAAATGTTGCATCTAGCAAGGAACTTATTCAAATCACGTCCTGATGCAATTTTCCTCAAAACGGCAAGGCCCCAGTTTATAATTGAGAAATGCGTGGAGGAGACCTGCAATCAACGACAATTGAGAAATCAAATTTCAATCTAACTCATCAGGCAAGGGGTAACAAAATTGATGATAGTGGTCTTACTTGGTAATCAAATGAGTAGCATTGGACCTGAGGAAATTGAGAGCAAGAGACGAGATAAGCAAGTGACAGACCAAAGTAAGCAAATGGTAACTCCATAAGCTCGAACAAGATTCAGATTGCTGTGGCTCAACCAAGAACAGCAGCTGAAGCTTTCTTGTCCTTCCATAGAAAAATATCAGCAGCTGCAAATGATTGGCCAACGTAGAGTCTATGATCAATCAAATCAACAAAAGCACTTCTGGATAGGAGGATCATTCAATGAATCCCAAAAATGTTCCATATCTCAAATGGAGATTGCTCTTGTCATCAATAAATAAAAACAGATTCATCCAAACATATGTATGTGTTCAACAAAAACCATACATGTCAGAGATTAGGCAGTTAGATCTTAAAAATCACTGTAGCTAAGATCACACTTGATGTTGATCGAATGAGATCCAACTATAGGATCAATTCCAAACCAGCAAAAAAAAAAAAATAAAAAAATAAAAATAAAGGAAAACGAAAGACAAAGAATATGAAAAACAAAATAATCAAAGATTGTATGCTTTCTGCCGCTCAAGATCTGGTGCATGGGCTTCTGCCTATAGAAGAAGCGGAATACCTTGGATTTCTTGTCTGGGATGACAAGGGATCGTTAGCGCCATGGAACTTCTCCTTTATCTGATCGACATAGGCTTGCTTCCGTGAGAAAAAGAGCCGAGGATAATTTTGGAAACATTTTGCATTAACCCGGGAATTGTCAAAAACCACCTATTTTGGCGGTAAACGCATTCTGAGTTTTGATGATGTTTGTTGATGTGGTAGGAGTCATTGATTACTTGGGAATCATTTATTACGTAAATCAAACAGAGTTAAACAAAACAACCTTGGTTCGATAACCAAAGTTATCAACTATTACCCCCAACTAAACGCACCCTCAAGGTATTTGAGACACAATGGCATTAAATGGGGAGTGAATAATTATGAATTGTCTATTATTTCTTTTCTCTAATTTTTGTTATTGCAGGCGATGAAAAATTTTATTTTGCGTTTACACCGTATTTTTTTATCTTGCCATCTTCCATTTTGTTTTAAATTCCCTATTCATGATTTTTATAGAAGGTACTTTCTCTGGAATGTTTTGAGTTGCAGTTTTTAATTACATTTACATCTTGTATAAGCTTATTCTTTTAGTTCTTTCTCATATTTTAACTTAGTTGTTAATTGTGGTTTTTTGTAATGGACAGGCTCTTTATTTTTGCATTCCCTTTCGAGAACAATTATTAGATTATTATACAAATAACAAGAATAATGGAGATGCTGAGGAGAATCTTCTAACTTGTTTGGCAGATCTATTTACTCAGGTAAACTTGCTGTCCGCAACTTTTGTGAGATTCTGCACACCAATATTATTTCTGGCCATGTTTTTTGTTCAGTTAATCTGTGGAACTGTATAGCTTTTGTCATTCCATCACATGGGAATCATGTCCTCACGATAATCTCCATTCAACTTTGAATTGATGTTCTATTAATAATCTCCATTCTATTTTTGTTATGTCCATAGTAAATTTTATTGCTTAATGTACTTTTACTTATCTATTTATGTGGCATTGAGCAATGTGGGTGAGGCATACAATTGTGGCAATATGTTGAGATCAATAGGGGGATTCGGCAGCAGAATCTCACCGTAATGACGCGGCGATAGAAATCCACCTCACACTAAAGAGTGGCGATATTGAAGCTTTCTCCATGTGATGTTGCCTTCTCTTCGTGACGTAGTTGATTCTGTGAGGAATAACATATATCAAAGGGCTCGTTGAGAGTTACTCGACAAGGTCTTTCTGATGCTTAAGTCATCAGGGAGTCCCAGAAACAAAGTATAATAGAAAAGAGAAATGAGAAAAATTGAGTAAAGCATATGAGAAAGTAGATGATGATTGGATTCTAGTGAGCCTTCCTCCCCTTACCTTATATAGGGAGAGAAGACTAAAGGACACACCTCATGGAGAGAAGCCCAAGGGACACATCTCACTAAAGGGCACCATTATAACTACGGGGCCCCTTCACGTAATGGTAACTACTAATGCCTTTTGGACGCGGGAGGTCAATGTGTTGGGAGGTCGGGAAGGCGACAAGTCGGACCAGCTCAGGTTGGCAAATTCGACCAACTCGGGTCTATAGGTTGGACCAACTCGGGGTCGGTCCACGTGGGTGCATTGACTTGGATCTAGCTAGATACTAGCGGTATCACAAGTCCCCTCTTTAAGTCGAGGAGTGGTAGTTGTGCGAGACTCGATTAAAGTGTTCATGTTAGGCTTGAGAAACCGAGTTAGGCGGAGAGTTGTAGGGAAAAGATACAAAATATATTGAAAATGTAAATGAATACAAAGTGTGAAGATATCAACTCTAGAGTCTGTTGGTCCCCTTTGTGGCTGGCTAGAGGAGATTGATTAATCCTGCAATAACAATGATAAATCTCGAGCTATTTAAGCAGGGATTCAAGTTAGTTTACTACAACTTACTATATAAATAAACACAAATAAAAGAAGAGACATGATCTTTTACTTAGTTACAACCTAGGTGGTTGTGAATCTAAGGCGGTTGAAAAGCGCACTAATAATATCTCCTTCGTTGCAGGTAGTGAAGCCTCTTACAAACTTTAAATGCTCAGAACTTAGCTAGGAAAGCACTAAAGAAGTTGTGTACAAGTTTCTTGTTTAATTCATAACTTCAGGGGTCTTTTTATAGGCCTGGGAAAACTTATCCTGAAGCCTGAAGGTGCCTCCAAGGTTGCCAAAGGCGCCTTCAAGGGGATAAAGTTTTATCGTATAAGATAAAATTTTATCCTTTAATCTAAACAACCACTGACCAGTCTGAAGGCACCTTCATCTTGCTGAAGGCACCTTGCTGAAGGTGCCTTCCCATAGGCATGAGGGGGACTTTAGCTTGTTGAAGGCGCCTTCTCCATGCAAGAGG
>JBBPFP010000126.1:1332054-1342204 GCA_037974795.1 Kaempferia galanga | reverse complement strand
GTAGACTCACTTCCTTGCGCCATTCTGAACAGAAATTATTAACCACAAATCTAAACCCTACCTGTGCTTTTGGTCGGGATACTTTGACAACGAAGAGGGAAACAGGACGACTGTTACCTGTGCTTTCGAGGAGATTAATTCGTTAAGAGAAACCAAACGCTTTTTCCAAAACCAGAATTTAGAACACAGCCCGCCAATCTTTACCGAGCAGAGGAAGGGAAGTCGCAAGCAGTGATGTTTACGAGCAGCGAGAGGGAGAGAAGAAGATCATTTCAATATTTCCGCCATTTCTATCCGAGCCATCAAATTCAGTTTATATTTAATATTATTTATGGTTCGGATAGACTATGGTAAAAAGCCTTTTGCCGGGAGGGGTAAATTTGTCATTTCACGTGAACAGGTGCGCGTTTTGGTAATTCTGAAACTTGGGTACGCGTTTTGGTAAATCGCTAAAGCTAAGTGCGCCTTTTGGTAAATTGCCGTTTTGAGAATGTCATAATGTCCTCCTGTATAGACTACCTGTTTGTTATAGAGTATATATATCGGCAGTCGCTGGTGCCGCGCGGAGAAAACGGCGGCATGAAGGTATGATGCTGGCTGATACCTTTCCCCATCGGAAGCCAACCCTCGCCGCCCTCCTCGTCGCCTCCCGTCTCATTTCCTCCTCTCTTCCTTCCTTTTTGCCTCGCCTTCTCGATCGTTATGGGTTCGTGGCGCCTCCCTCCCTTCGTCCCCATAGCAACCCTAGCCCTCACAATCCCGAAGTGGAAGCCAACAATAATCGCAAGAATACGAAAAAGAAGAAGAAGCCTCCCTACAGGCCTCCATCATCGCTCGACCGGACTGGCAAGAAGCCTCTCCACTCCAACCTCCCATTCGATTTCCGCTTTAGCTACACGGAGAGCAATTCGAACGTCAAGCCTATCGGGCTACGGGAGCCCAAGTATTCGCCTTTCGGTCCAGGTCGTTTCGACCGTATCTGGACTGGCTTCTGTGCTCCAGCCGTCGACCCTACGGTGACATCGGTTGATGGGGATGGTCCTGGAACCATCGATTTGAAGAAGGCAAAGGAGTCCAGAGCGAGGATTCTGGGGAAGCCCCTTACGCCCACCGAGATATCATCTCTGGTCGACCAATGCCAGAAGCACAGGACCAGACGGGAAGTTCACCTCGGTAGTTTTCCCTCACTTCGAATTATTTGCGCATGTTAGCTCTCCAATTTTTTTTTTTTTCTTTTCTTGATTGAAAATTGGAGTGGCATTCTGCTTGCTGCTCTTTTTGGTCTGCAAAGGCTTGGCTTTGTTGCAAATATCTCACTTTGCTTATGTAGGTTCAGTACATTACATGTTGTTGATTGAATACTTGATTACTTTTGATGATTATGATCCTGTCTGAAACCGGGCCGATGACGCTGGGTCACACGACGCTGAGGTAGATCACAAGTTGACCGAGTGAAGACCGTTTGAACACGTGGCGTCTCATCCTTCTGACTCCTGCACGCAATCATACAAACTCCAACAAACCGTTAGAGACCGGGTCAGGGGTCCCTGGCTTTGGTACTCCGACGCTCAAGTCAGTAAATGTGTGTGCGTGTACCTCCGTCGGAAACCAAAGACTCCTATTTATAATGAGAGCTTATCCCTTGACACACATATCGATGCATTACCCGCCAAGGGTAAGCCGCCTCTGACACTCTGACAACTTACTTTATCTGGGCATGCGATTTCTGTACGGGTGTTAGGGATGGAAGCTTCAAGGGTACATTCGATACATCGCGCCACCTGAGCCCTTTGGCACTTTGACAGTCGGCTCACTAGGCGCCAAAAGGGTAGGTGGGTCACTGTCTCTGGGGATATGTCGTCCATCCGAGCGAAGCTTCGGGTAATCTCGTCGCCTCCTCAAGGAGGACCGGTATGCAGGCCTGCTGATCGAGCCGTTCGCTCGGTCGAGCGAAATGGGCTTGACTCTGTTGATCCTTGCTGGTGTTGGTCGCACTGACCGGGCAGTTTGACGCACCCACGTCCACGCTAGTCTCTGTTGGCCGCTGTGCTAGCCACTTTGTTGACTACGCCCTGACTCTATGGGGCCCTTCCCACCTTACCGTATCAGTAGAATTTGTATTTTTGTATTTTAAAATACGCATAGTGCACAGATGAATCACTGTTAGTAATATGGATCATAGAGGATGAGAAGTTTTATCAATGGGGATTTAGTAAATATTTTTTCCTTTATCTTAATTTATTGGCTTTCCACCTGATTGTTTTATCTTTGAGCAGAGATGAAATACGAATAATACAAGTTTTTAATATGCCCGTTAAGACATCTAGAACTGTGATAACTGATATAATTATTAGCAACTACACAAGGATTAGAATATGTGATTACATTTATAAAACACGTGAATCTGTTTATTGAAGCCTGTTGCTATAGTACCCGAGAGAAGCTCTGTTGAATTTTGGTTTCTTAATTATTCACCATTATTGCATTAATGGAACTATAAGTATTTTATCCGATTTTGTCAATATGACTTGATTGAGTTGGGAAATTATCTACAATAACCAAGCTTGATTTATGATGGTGGTGACTCAAATGAGTAAGATGCAGTTTTTATTCATGAATACTGATGTGTAATTTAACAATATAGGTAATGCAATGAGATAAAATATTTTAATGTTACATTTACATATTAAAAAAATGATCAATAGGTTAAATAAATCCCGGTCAATTCAATTAAAGTTGAAGAGGTCAAAATAAAGGAGAATCCAACTTCTTGTCATTTGCTAAATGCAACTTAGCTTGCCTTTGAACTGTGGCTAAGATTCATGTTCTATTTGTGGACATAGTTTTGTATTGGCTGATAGGGCCTAAAACAATCCATCATTTATTATTATTTTTGAGTTTGGGATGAAACTGACAGAGTTCATCAAGCTCTTTGGTCCCCAACAAGTTGGGCAAGTGGGTGAATCTTTTCCTTCATTAAGCTGTATGCATGATATATATCACTATTTTAATATTTCTTAAGCCAATTTTAATTATGTCAACTATGAATCTTTTTTCCTTTCTATGCCCTTGCACATTTAACTATAATGAATTCTACTTATCAATTGAGTCTATTAATTGTCTTTGAATACAACTATACCATCTTAATTTATTTTCTATCACTTTCTCACCTATTGGAGCTCTAATTAGTAATCCTGTAACCATTATCCTATCTTTCTATTATTCTGTCACATTGATTTTAGCATTATCATCTTTGGTTGATTAATTTTTCTTCAAATTATTTTTTTTGTCACTAATACAAATAAAACATATTCAAATGACTTGGGTACTACTTATTAGGGGTGAGCAAAAATTCATTAAAATCGAATTAACTGAACCGATCGAATTTAGAAATTCGGTTCAATTAATTCAGTTTTCAGTTGTTTTTTTTTAATTTGGTTTGATTTTTGGTTAATTCAGTTCCTTTTTGGTTTTAAATTTTGTAATTCGGTTAAACCGAATAAGAATATTAATTTAATTAATTGTATTTAAAAATAAACAAAATATCATTTTCTTTTAGTTAAAACTGAATAAGATTTTAAAATTTCAGTTAATTTGGTTAATTA
This sequence comes from Kaempferia galanga, assembly GCA_037974795.1. Classification (NCBI taxonomy): domain Eukaryota; kingdom Viridiplantae; phylum Streptophyta; class Magnoliopsida; order Zingiberales; family Zingiberaceae; genus Kaempferia; species Kaempferia galanga. Next base: position 1,338,599 of record JBBPFP010000126.1, on the reverse strand, counting down.
GGTCAAAAGACGAATTAACCAATATTTTATCGGTTTGGTTAGTTTAGTTTTTTAGAGAAATTTGGTCGGTTCGGTTGGTTCGAAAAAATTTCGATTTGTACGGTTTTCGGTTCACTCAGTTCAGTTTTGATTGAATATTGAGCCCTACTAGTTATGACATGATTATAGAAATAGATTCATGTAGATAATGTTCAACTCTAATAAAGTTAGGAATTGCAACTTTTTATTTTTGTTGGCATTAGCAATCATCTAGCCGAACCCACCTACTAGGATAATGCTGAGTAGTGGTTGTTGTTGTATTGACAATCGCTTTAATATAAGATGACTTGAAAATGTTAAACCTGTTGTTTACAAGATAGTGTTTGCATGTATTTATTTATTTTTCTTGTAAAGAATCGTCAACAACATTTCACTTTTATTTATTCTAATTATTAGCTTACCTTCTTTTAAATTCTAAGTTATGCATGGCCAACTTCTCATTAGTAATTACCTTTTCTTTTTTCCCTATTGGTTAGAGTTTGTAACTAAGATAATATATATCCTTTTTTAAAATTTAATTAATAAATATATCATTCATTTGTATGAATTTTCATATCTTTAAAAATTTACAAACATATCATAACTTTTAATTTTTAGTGTGAAATCTATCATTTATTTGATATTTTGTCCAACTGTTTGATGATGTGCTGTTGGCATGGCAAAATGGCAGAATTACCCACTTGATCTACATCACTTACCGAATGACACCATTATTGTCAAATGGAATTATTTGTTGAAAAAAAAAATCAACTTGAGCATGACCTTTAGATCTGAACTCAATATTCCTCACCATCTTGTTGTAGATATTAGATTTCTTTGAGAAATGGATCCCTCCTGAAAGCCAATTCCACTATCCTCTCTTTGGCCAATTTGATGCTGGCACCATCACCACCCTATCTTCTCCTTTCCTCTTCTATTCTTACTGGTTTCTCGACTAATACTTGCATTCTCCTACCATATTCATCATTAAATCCTTCAGAATGTGTTTAGTCCTGAGGGACAAAAATTGCACATGCCTTATACTTTTCCATCTTCTTTGCTCCCCGACTAGTTCATCTTCACAACCACTATTTTTTCCTATATCTCTATCAACTTTGAGAAGCTCTAACAACCTGCTAGTCGGATCAACCATGCAAATGAGGATAAACTCAGATGAATTTCGTAACAAAATCATGATCACTTGTTCCCAACCTACATCAAGCTGATGAAGACCTATAGCAACATGCCTAGATGAGAGGTCCACCTTGGGTAGATAGGGGTGGACATTCGATTAAAATCGAATTGACCAAACGGAATTTGTTAAACCGAACTAATTGATTTTTTCTACCAAGTGATTCTTCGGTCGGTAGCTGAGATAACTGATTTTTATTTTTTTTAAAAATTAAGACTTTTAATAAAAACTTAATCTGTTTAATAAAAAATTAAAAATCTTAATATTTTGTATTATTTAATAAAAAATAAAAATTCTTAATATTTTTTATTATTTAATTAAAAAATAGTTTAATCAATTTTCAAAATTGAAACCAAATTGATTTAATTGAAATAACTAATATTTTTTCTTTAAAAAAATGAACTTCCAAATATGAAATTTTGCTCACCTGTATGGGCAGATTGTTCTCAATCTAGGGCTCAATGAGTCAGGGATTTTTTATCTATATTTTTATTATCCAAGTTGCTAAGGATTAACAAATGTTGATGATTGTGTGTGGGTGATTTGAAATTCTTCCATGTTAGTGTTGTATTTTCAACTTACGCAATTAGACAAAATACAACACTATATTTGACTTTAAGACAAATTTTGTAATAATTTGAAATCTTTTATTTATCGTGATAGATATGAAATCACGTTGTGATAGGGTTATTAATCATCCCGTATTAAACTCTATAATTGTTCTTCTTATCAAGATTTCTTCTATAGGGAGAGACGGCCTCACACATAACATGTTGAATGACATTCACAATAATTGGAAGAAAGCTGAGGCTATAAGGATAAAGTGTCTTGGTGTGCCAACTGTTGATATGCAAAATGTTTGCACCCAACTCGAGGTATATATATATATGCTTTTTCAGTAGTTATGCTTATGTACTTGCATGAAAGATTTGAATCTTAATATATCATTATGTTCAATTGGTTGTACAAGTATGCTAGGTAAAGCTAGTAAAATAGTTTCAAAATTGATGACTTCTTAAGAAATGTAGATTTACAAAAGTCATAATTCGTAATATTCTTTTTACATTAATCTGCCAGTGGATTATGTTTCCCTCAATTTTTGCTTTTATGTGTTGCGATCAAAGGGCTGTGTGTGTGATATGTATCCAGATATAATATTGGGTCAATTACCATAGCATAACAATTTCAACATCGTGTTCAATATCTAGTTTAGTTATTTGCTAATCTGACCATCATTATGCAATTTTCTTCAATTAAGCACTATGGTATTATGTTTTCTTTTTCCGAATCCAAATGATGGCATGCAAGTTATTTCTACATTTCTGTTAGTCAAGTCTTTGTCAGGACAAAGTAATTTGTGATTTTGTAATTTGAGAGGTCATAAACTTTCTTCATCCGTCTTGCATATTTTTATTTCTTCTGTATCTGCAAACATTTTATTTGTAAGCCAATGACATTATCACAGCATCTTGGAGTCCTATAAAGAGTTTACCAAAAAAAATGCTTTAGTTTTAACCCTTGTAAGTGATATGCATGCCAATACTTTTTCCTGATTAAACACTTATGTTGTCAGGTTTAGATAAAGTTGATAACTTATTTTGTTAACTAATATTCTCGATTCCTTCTTTTTCCATGAGAAAGGACTTGAGATGCATGTTTAATCTGGCTAGCTTTAGTATCTCTTTTTGTACTGTGTAAACTATTGTTCATGCACGTCACTTGTGCCCTGTGCAACTTTTTTGAATACACCAAAAATATTTTTGCCATCCTTCAGGAAAAGACTGGCGGATTAATCATACATCGCCATGGTGGGCAAATAATATTGTATAGAGGAAGACATTATAATGCACACAAAAGACCAATAATTCCATTGATGTTGTGGAAACCTCATGAACCAGTGTATCCTAGGTTGATCAAAACAACAATTGAAGGTCTAACTATTGAGGAAACCAAGGAAATGAGGAAGAGAGGTTCTGCTGTACCTGCCTTGACAAAGCTTGGTAATGCATCTTGTAACCATACTGCTTTTTTCTGGCAATGATGTGTAAAGATGATCTTTTTGGTATTCTTGTAGCGAAGAACGGATACTATGCTAGTCTGGTACCTATGGTTCGTGATGCATTTTTGACCGATGAACTTGTTCGTATAGATTGCAAAGGCCTCGAGAGAAGTGACTACAAGAAGATTGGGGTTAAGCTCAGGGTAAGGAGTTTTTTTTTTTTCTTGTTTTTTTGTTCTTTTTGTTACCTAAACCATATATGTGCAAACATTTGACAAGCAAAGAAAATCACATGATATATCCACAAGTGTGATCGGAAGTTGGCCATAAGCTTATAGCAATATGAAAATGCTACAGAATTCATTATTTCCATTTTCTACCTGTTGGTTTCATTTCTACTTGTTTACATATCATGACATGGTTGAAGAGTGCTATCTTTTTCATTTTGTTGAAAAATTTAAGAATGCTATTTGATTAAGAGAATTCTGATGCTTCCCCACCCTCTCCTGACTTCATGATTACTTTGCATAGATACGCCTGTTGGTTTTGGTTTTAGTGTCTATATGAAGATAAATAAACATTCTCTTCTAATTTGTAAGTAGTTAATTGAATTATGATGCAGGACTTGGTTCCTTGTATCCTTGTGACTTTTGAGAAGGAGCAAATTGTTGTATGGAAGGGAAAAAACAATAATGGAAATGCCAAGACTAGGTTGGAGGAAATAATTTTTGCTCAAAACACTGAATCTAACATTTCCAGTGAGAACAGCTCTACTGGCTCCCACAGTACAAGCTCAGATGATCAAACATTGCAACCTGCGGCAATTGGATAAGCAAACTAAGTTATGATTGCTCTAAAGGGCTTATGACACGCATTAACAAGGAGATCAGTGCCTCTTTCTTCTCAGGCATCTGCCGGCATCCATCTAGAGGTATCTTACCAGATGAGGGACTCAATTTTCCGATCAACTATTAATTATAGGTTGCAGCTCTTTCTCTTGACTGAGTTCACAATTGTAGGTATCATCATATTTGACTCACAACGGTACCAAACTGGTTCGATACTAGTTGCCAACGCTGCATTTATCTCCTGCCGATTCATAACCCCTGAGATATGTTGTATTAATTTAGCAATATATTTCTGCATATAACTTTTGAGGGATGTGTGGCATCGAATTGTTCAATGTTCATGATTTTATAAAGTTTCCGTCTTTTGAGTTTCTCTAAGCTCTAAGGGGGTATTTGGTTAATTGATGAGTATGGAAATGAAAATGGGATTGATAGGAGTGAGGAATGAGAATTGAGGAGTTTTTATTCCTCCATTTTGCTAAGTAATGATTTATTCCCCTATTTAAGGGATTGAATCTGTGGGACCCACCATCAATTTCCCAAATCAATTATTAACTTTTCATTCCTTTTCTATTTCCTATTTTTATACCATTCAACCAAGTACCCTCTAAATCCCCTTCAAACATTAGTGATTATTACGATGGTGGAATGGTGGCACGTAGAAGGTATTTATCAATTTTTTAAGGGTATGCTCAAGTTGCATAATTTTCAATTGAAGTATAAAGGTTCAAATTTTTTTATAAATATTTAAAACCCCTTAAAATTATGAATATTATTTCTTTTTCAGTTTTGATACTTTAGCCTAAAACTTTTTATTTGTTTACTAATGAGGTTGTAGGTATATTATGAAGTAGAATATCATCCCAAATGGAGACAAGCTCAACCATCAAAGATGAAGCCTAATCATATATTATAGTTCTTTAGTGAATAGTGGGCTTAAGAATGTTAGTGTTAGTGCTTTTCAATTTATTCCGGTGGTATAAATTTTTATGGGGCCTAATTAATTACTTTCAAAATTAATTGGTTTAAAAAATTGAATACCTATGTTATAAAAAAACTAACCAAGTGTAATTTCATTAGTCAATCTCTTTATATTGTATGTTATTTTATGGAAATGTGTTGAATTATTTGTAGATATATATGTGCTATGGCATACATACAGATTTTATGCTTAGAATATTTATTTTATTGGGTAATAAATTATTATTTATTTTCCTATTTTAGTGAAAGATGATTAGATTATAATGAAAATGGCTTTGAATATAATTTAATATTATTATCGAAATACTTTTTTATTAATTATCTTGTTATATACTATTTAAATGTAGATTATAATAAAATGCTAAATCATCATGGGTGATATGAGACTTTTTTTTTTAGTAATAGATGATTACGTTGATGTTTCTCATAATTCATTTTTAAGTTATAGAGAAGAAGATAAATTATTGGATAATTTACTATGAAGATTTTTTTTTCCAAAAATATAATCCGTTGAAAATTAATCCTATTCTATTATAATAAATATATCATCCCCTAAACAACTAGGTATCTGTATAGACTATATGAGACAATCCTGAATAATGGAAGGTGAGGATACAACAGCATAAATTTCATTGAATGAAAAACGAACTTGAGGATAGACCTTAGTCATAAGAAACTACTTTATATGATATAATCATGGATGAGTCAACACACGAATGTTGGATCGACACATTAATGATGATAAACCCAGTTAATCTTATTGACCATCTCTGGGGGTGACTGGTCCGGCCTCACAGAAGTTCCCATCGACCACCAGGGTAAATCAGGAAGCACTCGCGGTAGGCAGCTGAGAAGTCCAACATCCCTTAGATGTGAATCCCATTTAGAAGAAAAATTCCTACAAATGCGCCGTAGCTGTAGTTAGCCTATGAATATTGGATGACACATCAATGATGCAATCAAAGTGTAACATATCTTCCACCGTCTAGTTAATATAAATTGATTACGTATTATAAAAAAATACAATAATCCCATTCACCATAGACGTACAGTATATCGTTTGTGTTGGAGATAATTGGTTTTTTTTTCCTACTAAGGTTAGCATAAGCGGAGTATTGAAAGTTAAAAATAAAAGGAAAGATAAACTGTCAACAAGGCTATTTACGTGATTTGGAGATTACTTGCTCCTACTCCATGGCTTATCCTTGAGGTGGATAAACCCTTAATCCTTCAGTGGATTAGTCCCCGGCTATCTCCGGCTAAGTCTTGCTTCTTTTCGGTGAAGTAAACCTCTCACAAAGCCTCTTCTTCTTTACAATATGTGAATTAAGGTTAGCAAGAAGAGCGTTGACGTTTGAGAGCTTAGAAGCAAAGACATAGGAGAAATCACAAGTTATCAGTACCCTTCTCCATGCCCCAAGCTCCTCTTAAATAAGAGGAGAGAGTTGAGCATGAAGTCAACTTATCCCGCCGCCAGTCAACTGGCAATCACCATCAGTCGACTGGT
>JBBPFP010000126.1:1314341-1328897 GCA_037974795.1 Kaempferia galanga | reverse complement strand
GCTTTTTGTTTTTTTTTTTAATTACTAATTCTTTTTTTTTCTTTCTTATACGTTTCTTGCTTTTTGTTTTTTTTAATACTAATTCTTTTTTTTTTCCTTTCTTATACGTTTCTTACTTTTTTGTTTTTTTTTGTTTTTTTTATTAATTCTTACTTTTATTAACTTTTTCTAAATTCTTAATTTTCTTATTTATAAATTTCTTAATTAACTTTCTTATTAATTCTTATTCCTCTTATTAATTAATATTAATATTAATATTAATATTAATTCTTCTTATTTATCTTCTTACTTCTTCCTCTAATTTTTCTCGGGTGTTACAAGGATATTGTTTTTGGTGAAGAGTATGAAGATATACAAAAGTCTCTTGAACAAGCAAGAAATTTTGCTCATATAAAACAGGATGAAAATGCTGCTTTTGGTTTTCAAGTTGCTCTTTTAGTTACCTCTAGTTAACAAAAAGAACATTCTCAAAGCCAGGAGAACCACAAGAAGAAAAAGTTTTAATTACAAAAGTTGAGGAGTTTGTACTTGGTCTTCAACTTACACAAGGAGCCCAGAAACAAAAATCAGAAGTTGTTTTTATGGATGATGATAGATTTTTCGAAGAAGGTGATGGTGAGGATGCATTTGGGGATTATACCGAAGGTGGGTGTTAGTTGTTGTCCACCTTCCACTCTTGTCAATAGTTTCAATACAAACTCTCCTCAAAACTTGCTAAAGACCATCCTGAACTTAGTGAGCTTCTTTGTGAAGAAATTGTGCAATGTCAGCTTGTTGCAGTCGACATAATTGCTTAGCATCAAGTCCTAACATGCATGGCTCCTTGGATTGAAAATTTGAATTATGTGAAACTTGGGGAATTTGGTTCTAGTTGGAACCTTGGATTGAAAATCTGAATTATGTGAAACTTTGGGAATCTGGTTCTAGTTGGAACAAAAGACGGTTGAAAAGTCTCTACTATGTGATGTGGAAATATGGGGATCAATTTCCTGATGGGATAGAGAAGCCATGGAAGACTGTTGCTTACCATAACATTGTTCCAGTCCTTGACTTTTTGATCACTAAAGGGATTGAAGATTGTGACTCTAATGCATTAGCAGAGATAACTGGAGCATTTGCTACATATTTTTTAGTAGTCAAACATGTGAGTTTATATCTAGCAGACATTCATCCACAACAAACAATTGTTGAGTTGATGCCAAAGGTTCTTTCTCATGGGTTATCACCTGACACTACTCTAAACTCAAGAATAGGCGACTGATGTAGAGGCTCCGAAGATTTTTTTCTTCTTTGAATTATTTTCATTTTTTGGATTTTAGGATTTTGAGTCTGTTTAGGGTTTTAGGGTTTTGAGTTTGTTAAGTTTTTTTTCAAAAAATGTTAGGATTTTTTTTCCTTTTGTTAGGTTTTGAGTTATGTGCATGTTACTAATAAATGTTAACCTATTCTACTTTGTTAGGTATATGTTAGTCATTTAGCAATATAAATATTTTCAGTTTTTTTAATCAAGTGTGTCGGCCTCACATACCTCATATGAATTGTGTAAGTGGTTAACTAGAAATGTTTAACACCTTAGTCATGTATAAGGTGATAGATAACATTTATCTAGCATATAGATGCAGCAGGAAACTGCTGTCATATATAAGGCATCAATCGTATTCATTTTGTTTATACTATATATTAATAAACTATAAATAAAGATTATCTTGCCTTCTCTAATATATAAAGTAATAATATGTTCATACTAAATAATATATGTTAATCCCATTTGATTGCTATACCAGATAAATTTTCTTTTATTCTTAATTTAAACTTATTAATTACTAAGTTAACCATACTTTAATGTTGTAACAAGCCGACCAAGCATATGTAATGTGTGGTCTCTTTTGGTAGTTTGTGCTGCCTAACAGTCTAAGCACCTAGGCAATCCAAGTGTGGTGTGGACCTTGTAAACACCTATGTAATGTGACCACACTGAGATTTATACTTTCTAGTGGCCACCATTAGTTTACAAGGTTTTTTTTAGGTTCAACCTTAACTTGTCTTACATTATTCAATTATCAATGCTCAGATTAATTTGAAATTCTTAATATACTGATTTATACTATGTAAATTCTTATTGCACAACTCATTCGAGGAGGAAATAACGATACTGATAAAACAGATTTTCTCCCACAGTTGGAGATGGCCTTCAAAAGAGAGATTGGAGAGGCATTAAATGTCATGGTTGATGAGGTACATTGTTTTTTTAATATTTCTTGAGAACAAATCTTTATTGATTATCCTGTCGATTACACATTTCAGTAGATGTTAAAATGATTTTCAGAACATGTGCATGAAAGTCTCGAAGCATCTCCTTAGATGGACAGAGGAGAGGACCTACTGGATTGCTTCTCGATTTCTTACGTTGGGCTTTGAACTAGAGTTGTATTCGCCTTATGATTACTGCATGGTCTATTGGTTTATGTACCTGGTTTTCATGAAACTATTGGAGAAGATTCAGTTGCAATCTGCTGCCAACAATGAAAACTGTAAGTAACATCTACTCTTTGAACGCCACTGCTAAGTACCTGGAGGCAAATCACTATCAGAATGCCACCAAGAGTGCGAGTTTTGATCATTTTACTTCTCTATAATGTCTTTTCTTTTTGATAATTCTCTTCAAGATACCCTAATTGGAATTTGTTACCAGTATACAGCAAGTTTCTTTCGTAGGAAAGAGTTTAATTGGGTAGTTTAATTTCATATTTGGCCTTCATGAACTCTGTCAAATGACAGAAAAGGCCCTTGGGTCAATGACAATATGGTATATTTAGAGTGAAGCTTGATTCTCCTTTGCCGGCTGTTGATTATGGTGCTTGGCCACACTTTATTGGAAAGCGGATGGCAAGCCCCATCCTACTGCTTATCTCCTGCGAATGTAGATCATGTTTGCAAACCTAGTTACGTAAAAGTAAGTTGGTGTTGCCATTCTCCCAAATTTGGTATCGGCTTATTGCAATGTGAAAGAATTGAGTCATACAAGTGAATCGTGTGATGTGGCTAAACAACTTATGTTATAAATTGATGCAACTTTACATCTCAAGTAAAAACTTGGAAGATCAGTAAATTGATTTGCTGGTTGAGCTAGTATGTGCCTAAGTGTAATACAGTTCAACAACTAATTGGAGGTGATCCTAGACATTAGCCTTGACATCAACACTAACGTGGCTTCCTCATTGTTACTAGAGGAGAAGGGAAGCTCCAACCCTATCTGCTACTTTGTGGAGGAGGCCATTATCGGCTTTGACATTTGATTTTCTTAAAGGCGACAAGTTAGTGAATGGTTTTTTCTTTTCTTACAAACAAAAATTCTTATGAAAAGAAAGGAAGTCAAAACAAGTTACAATAATTTCATTTCTCCTTTTTAGCCTAATTAAATTAAATAACACAACTTTATTTAGATGTTTTAGAAAATTGAGAAAAATAGTGTAGAAAAGTTAAATAGATATTAATCTTTGTACTTTGTCAAATGACAACAATGACTTGACAAGTAAGCAACATCAGTAAAATAGTTACAATATATTTTTTACTTACATTTTGAGAAAGAAATATGTTAATTTTTTCTCATTTGATCTCAGTTTGACGATTCTCAACTTGCAAAAATAAAGTTGTTGCTAGTGCAAGGATTAATTTAGATGAACATAGATTCCGGACACATTTGTGTTCCATGTGGCAAAAGGTCATAACGCTTATCCCAAACGCCCCTCCATGGCCCACCCCAAGGCATGTGGATGGGTGGTAAATCATGGTACCGAGCGGGTTTCTAGTTGGGAGGAACTTATTCCCTAGGGGAATGCCCGCGGATTCGAACCTTGCTCCTATGTGGCTTTTCTACCACCCGAGTACCAACTCAGCTACGCCCACGGGGGCAACACGTTTGTGTTCTATTGCTAGATTTGAGACAAGATTGTTTTCTTCCTATAAAGAAATAAGAAGAAAGAAAAATTGAGAATTTTATAGTCTATTTATTGAAATTAGAAGATGATATGAGCGAAATAATGTAAATATTTGAATGTTGATAACTCTATGAGCTTACTTTTAATGATTTTTGTTTTTTCATTTTGCCTCCCCCTAGTTTAGTTTAGATAAAAAAAATTGAAATTTTAGAAACACCAAAATATCATTCAAAGTTTTCAAACTCTATTATGCCAAATGATCTAACTTAATTGGTGTACACTTTTTTGTAATGGCATGACACAATACAATATAGATATCGTATTGTTCAGTCAGAGATTGAAAATCCAACACAAATCAAGATTTTTAAACCTTGGTGGTAGTATAGGCAATTCAGAAAGAAGACAACATGCAGGTCATCCAAAGTTTTGCTGTTGCAATTGTATAGGTGATTTCTGAGAGACATGCCTTCTACTATTTTTCATGAATACCGGATAATGGATTTTAGATAGACAATCATCATCCGAAGAATACAAGAGTTTTATAAGATTTTTATTTCTGTATAGGAGTATGCTAAATTCCTTCTGAGTTTCGTGCCACTTCTCCAAAAGTACATGCCATGTCTGGAAGGAGCAGGAAGGTTGGCATGCCAATAGTATGCTATTCTTCAATTCACCTAGATTCATTTTAAGAATGTCCAAAGGAAAAAACTATTTCATCGAAGCAGATTTATTGAGTATTAAATAAAAATGATCACGTGCATGGAAGAGGGTTCCCCACTCTATATAATGTTGATGGACATATTTTTTATCTAACCCAATCTACACCTACTTCTTGTCTCTTAGTTTATCCACTATCTAGAAAATGGTTCTTTATCCTCTGTATATTGTGTCATTCAGTTGCTGAGTTTTGCTAATTGGGAATGCATTTACTTTGGTCCATATCTATATGTGTGATCTTAGGCGTGCTCTCTCTAAAACTGGCTTTAGATATAAACTGAATCTTGAACAGCTGAGTTGATGGTGGCTTAATAGATAGCAAGAACTCCCCTCTAAAATTGGTTTTAGATATAAACTGAATCTTGAACAGCTGACTTGATGATGGTTTAATAGATAGTAAGAACCCTCCAAGTCTAGGTAAATGAGTCGTTACCCATTACAACTCAAGAAAGAAAGATCTCACATTTTTGTTTCAGTTTGGTGTTATATTTGAACTCAAGAATATAGCCTAACAACATCTTAGGCACACTCTTAAGAGTCAAAGTTTGAAACAAAGTTTGGTCAGGAATTTGTTGGAGTAAAAACTGATTAAGATGATGTATGGGTGTTTGATACTCAGCTTGGTCGTTTACACTCCTGTACTCATGTCGACATGTCACAACATGGGTGCGGATGCAAGATATGAGTCCAAGCAACCAGACTGACCTATGAGAGCAAGAGGAAGGAGAACGAATGAAGGAAAATTACATGCTGGCGATTCACATCATTTGCGATAGAGAGTACAATTGTGTTGCTTGCATAAAGGAAAGGGACTTCGAAGCTCAGAAGCATTGGGTAGGGAACGGGTTGACCTGTTCGCGTTGCTAGGAGGTGGGAAGGGAGGATGGCTTGTGTTGTGAGGGAAAGGGAAGGGAGAGCATAAATATTAAGAAGGTCTAGGAGTAGCTTTTACAGGTTGTGGGTAAAGTTCTGGCTATAAGCTTTGGCTAACTTTTATAAGCCAGTTATGTAACATAAATAAGTTTTATGAGTAAGGTTATATTCTAATTTATAACTGCTATTTGTTATATTATGTTAAGTTTTAGTTAGGTTATATAACTTATACAACAACAACCAAGTCTTATCTCACTAGGTTAGAGGCAGGTCATATAACTTATAATATAAATAAATTAGTTTAGTTTATATTCCATTAATGTTAATTTTTTTAAGATTAGTTCTGTCATCATATCTTTGTCCAAAATTTGGACCATTTTTTTTAATGAATCTCCATGTCCTCATTTATATGGCATTTGGATCCATACTTGTGTGATGTACTTTCTCAAGTCTAATTGACATAGTATGGGACCTTTTTATACGTAATCAGTGTTCCTACTTGTCTTGATACTAGTCTAACAGAGCACTACAGAAATCATTTAATATTTGAAGAACTTAAGGTGAGTGAAAGATTAACACTTCAAAAATATCTATGAAATGAATATTTTAAATATTTTGGAAAGGTTGTGAATAATTCATGAAAACACTTAGGTTTAAATTCGAAGCTTTATTTAAGATACAACCTAGGGTCAAAAGAAAAACAAATAGTAAATTATTTAGAATTTCACAAACCAACTAAAATCTTAAAACACACAAAAAACTCTATGATATTTCACTTGATATTTTGTATAAACAATTTGGCATTTGATCAATTTCAACATCTCATTTTGAACTTCAGTCTTGGATCTTTTGTTTGTTTGTTTTTACTTGTTTGCATTGTTGGGTCATTTCATCTCAATTTACTATTGTTTGAATTTGACAATATTCCAATCCAAAAGCTCCTTCAAATGAAAATCATGTATTCTGGTTTGCAAACTGTGTTATTCAGACATCTACAACTATAATTGATGTAGAAACCTTGGATGTAAGCTGAACCTTCCCCTTCTAGCTTTATAAGAAAAACATGTACAAAGTGCAAAGTCAGTTTCTTAATATGTGAAAGCTTGCATCAGTTGATTGTGTTAAAAATATGTATTATAGGAGTGTGGTAACTGTTTATGGAATGCCAGTTGATGAGTAGACTACTTTTTCTCTTGTTTTTTTAATCAAATGAAGTGCTAATACGATTTTTTAAATGTGGGGTTATTTGTTAAAGAAAAACAATTAGAAACCATTGTTTTTGGTCATACCAACAATCCTTTCTTTTAATTATGTTTTGCATCTCTCTTCAAATCATTGGGACGAAAGGATGAGACAATCTCAATAACTACATACATGACTCAAGTATATATTATACATTTAGCTTCCAAGTATAAACCTCTTTCTTAATAGTTATTAAAGAAGAATATGCTAGAAGGATTCTAACATATTACACATAATATTGTTAAAATAGATGATGACGAGTTGTTTGGAACTGAGAACTTTAAGTATTTATGATTATTTTTCTAAAATGATGGAGGGATTAAGAAAGATATTTTACATTTAAGACAAGTAGGATGATTGAAATAAAAGAAAGCGTCGAGTGTTTTATGTAATCATAAAATACCTCTAAAACTTAAAAAAAAATTATACAATTAAACCTGTTAAGTTATATGTCGTTGAATGTTGACTATGACTCGAGCACATAAGAAGAAGATAGAGTTGAAGAGACGAAGATGTTAAGATGGATGTATAAACATATGATGATGGTTAAAATAAGAAACGAGAAAATTAGAGAAAAAGTCGGAGTTGTGTCTATTAAGAAAAAACCCTGAGAGTTACATTTAAGATGATACAGACGTATACTTAGACATTCAATAAATACTTCAGTTAGACAATGTAAACTCGGACAAATATGCATATCAAATGAGGGAGAGAAAGACCAAAAAAGACTTCTTTAGTAATAATAAAATTTATTTAATTATAAATGATGATATAGAAAGAGATAAAGTTCAATAACATAAAAAAGATCCATATAACAAATTCTAGAATAATGTTTGGTTGTTCTATAAGATATTTTGTATGGACAAAAAATAGGAGCTCTCTTCTAAAATAAAAAAACTTTTAGGGTAAAATTAAAAGAGTAGCTCAAATTAATAGAAATATCATATTAGTACCCATTTTTTTTAAAAGTCCAATGAGAACCCCTCTAGAAAAATGAGCGCCCCTTATTCTGAAAATATCCTTAGATTTAGTGTCGACTAGCTTCTACAATGTGTAGAAATAAGCAAATAACTGCTACATGTAGTCCTCATCATTTGGTTTTGTCGTTGAAATATTATTTTAATCAGATTATCACTAAAAGAATCAAAATCAAAACGATATAAAATTATCATTGTAGAAGCTAATATCAAGTTTCTACAATTATCTAAGTTAGCAACGTAGCTTATACATGATCGAATGATTAGATCATATATTGTAGAAGTTAGTTATTAATTTTTACATATTGTAGAAGCTAAATGTCAACTTTTATAATTGTAGAAGTTAATTGATAGCTTTTATACAACGGAATGATAGATAATTTAAAGATATTTTGAATAAATCACTTTAGAAGGTGTTCATTTGACTTTCATAAACAAATAGGACACTGATTTGACAAAAATATAAATAATAAATATCCATTTGATCTTTGCCCAACTTTTATATCTTGTTAAAATATCTCATATTAAAAACTCGAACCTAAATAATTATGTATAATTATCAAAATAAAAGTTAAAAGATGCACCATATTTTAAATCGTTTATGTTATTTGATCTCCAAGTTAAAAAGCTCTTAATTACAAGGTTAAAACTTACTTGAACTTTCAATTTAAATTTTGTTCAAATGTATCATACACTCAAATGCTTCCTAGGAAGAAGTTTAAAATTACCTTAGCTATGATACAAAAGTGAAACTAGTTAAGGGGGAAAATATTTTACCGTCACATTAGCGACCTCCTCGTAATTATATCATGTCATTAATTGAAAATTTTTGACTCCCGGTCACTACTGTCAAAATCTGATGCATTTACCAACTTAGTCAGCCTTAAGAGCCAATAAAAGAAATCTTAGTGGTAAGCGAGGTTAATTAAGATTGACATAGATTAATTTTTGATTTATCAATGTATTTATTAGGATAATGGAGCTCGATTTGGTTTTTATTTAATTAGATCGTTCAATGATTGAACCAGAAATAGATCGGTCAAGATATCCGGTCCGGACCGGTTCCTTCGGATTCTGCTTTAGTTAAGGGTTCGGGTTTGATAGAACCCTACAAAACTCGCAGAGCGTCTCCCTCGTCTCTCGCCGAAACCTCCCTTCTCATCCCTCTCTCGCCGCCGCTGCCGTTGTCGAACACCGAGAAGAGCTCTTCCTCTTACTACGGGAAGATGGGGAAGACGTCGTACATGAGGCTTAAAGGGAGCTGTCATTTCCGGCAGCGGCTCCTCCTTGCGACGCTGTCGACCAACGCAATTCTCATCGAAGACATCCGCTCAGATGAAACTTCTCCAGGGCTTCGGCCCCACGAGGTCTCCCTGCTCCGCCTTATTGAGAAGATCTCCGACGACTGCTCCGTCGAGATCAACGAGACAGGTCGGTCCGTGAAATCCTGTCTTGTTCTATTAAACGTCTTTGATTTCCAGAGCTTTTTTTAATTGACAGTTTGGATTGATTTCTCTGACAATTTTGGTCTTTTGGTTTGTGTAGGAACGAAACTGAGATATAAGCCGGGAGTTTTGGTCGGAGGCAAGTATTTGGTTCATGACTGCGGTCTCAGTCGTTCCATCGGCTACTTCCTTGAGCCGCTGATCTTGCTGGGCTTGTTTGGGAAGAAGCCCCTGTCTATTACTCTTAAAGGTTAACTCATTGTTTCTTTCTCTTTTTTTATGTATACTCTCTGGGGAAAAGTGCAAGTAACGTATCTTTCAACTTGCTGCTGCAATGCAAACACCTTTCTAGAATTTGTTCTAGAAGCAAAATAATTATCGTGTATTGGTATTGGGTCCTTAAGTCTTAGCTTTCTGCAGCTTGTTCGATGCACTAGCCTTCTGTTCCTTAATGAGCCAAAAGTTTACTTCCATCTTCTTCTGTTCAGGAAACTAGTTGTAGATAAGGTTTTATTGGCTAACTCCACTGCTCCAAATCTTGCCAGCATGTTGTGGCGTAATGATATAATTTGATAAGTTAAATTGTGATAACTGAACCAAGGTAAATCAAACCTGCAATTTAATTATATAACATTGTAAATGACCAAAAGGCCTCCCATGTACTGACAGCACTAAAATTGCATCTATATAGTTTTGTAAGCGCCGTCAATTTTAGTTCCAAGCTCAAATAAACACCTGGAGAGTTGCATTGGCCTCTAACAACCAATATAAAATTATGCAAAAAACCTTATAATTTATCAACATGAATCTTATATGAATTTGTTCTAAGGGCAGCACATCACTTGTAAATGGACAAAACGTTTTTACTAGTAATATAATCTGAAAGAAGGAAACTTCAGCATTGACCTCAACCCCATAGCAAATTAGGCAAACTTTGGATTTTGCTGTTTGTTACCAATACTCTAGAAATTAAATGTAAGTATTTGGTTCTACTACTATTTGATGAACTTAAAAATCCTATAAAAATAAAAATACCCTAAAGTAATAACATTGCTACAGCATAGATACTTGACTAAGAAAGACACTGAGTTGTTCCTATATTCTTTTGGCAAATAATTGTACTGTATCCTTGTCTTGAGTTGTTATCAATTCCATCCTTCAATTTAAAAGCATAGCATAAGGATCATTTACTGGTATCAATTGCATCTCCTGTATTCAGTGCCTTCTTAAGCTCAGAAATGCCTACCAGGTAGTGCCCTACTTTTCTCAAATCTGCAAAGTAACAGTCACTGGATCTAGAAAAAGGTAAATTTAAGGGGAACAAGCTTGACAGGATTTTTTGTTGATAGTATTCTAGGATCTTTTCAAACCTGATTTAATAATACAGCATCAAATCTTTATGGACCACTGGATTAATAAAAAGTGGGAATCACAGTGTATAATCTTTTAGTTAGAAACTACAGCTCTACTAAACAGCAAACTAAAATAACTTAAAAGATACGGCCTACATCCTTTGTTAAAACATGACATCACATATTGAAACAGTTGTTTTTCAAATATTGATCAAGTTAAATTATCAACCAACCTTTATCTAGTTTATTTTCAATACTTGTATCCCTAAAAAAGGTGTATAGTTCATTGAATGCTTACTCATTAATTAATGATCCTAATCATTTCATGTGCTTTGTTCCAACGTCAACCATGACAAAACGAAATGTATACTAGGACTACCTATATTGTATCTGGTTAAGTGCCAATGAATCTTTTACAATGCTTAATGTGTAACTAACAATGTGTGGTGACCTATTTTGTGAAACAATACATCATGATAGTTTTCCTTTTAAATAGGAATTACAAATGATTCTAAAGATCCTTCTGTTGATACCTTCCGTACAACAACACTGCATATTCTCAAGCGATTTGGTGTTCCATTAGAAGGTTTGGAGTTGAAAATTGTGAATCGGGGAGCTCCTCCCCTTGGCGGTGGTGAAATTGTTCTTGGAGTTCCAATTGTCCTAACCAGCTTAACTGTGAGTTTTGATAAATACATAAGCTGTGTAGTAATAAATCATGCCTCTTATTTGTTAATTTACAAAAACTAAAACATGCAGGCAGCCCATTGGGTTGATGAAGGAATGGTCAAGAGCATTAGAGGGTTGACATTCTCAACACGAGTATCTCCTCAAATAGGGAGTCGAATGATATATGCAGCTCGTGGAATTTTCAACCGCTTCATTCCTGATGTTCATATTTTTACAGACCATAGATCAGGACCATCTGGTGGAAGGTACAATTATATATCTTCTTTCTACTAGTAACCCTTTGTTTGCTTAAGTACATGATATCATCTTTATGATAGTTTGTCAAGTTCTTGGATATGCATGTGATTCTTAATTCAGTATATTTGCAAAATTCTAAGCAGCATGTGAAATTTGGAACTTATTGTGCTAAGATATTATCTTTCTAAGTCATTTAAAACCATCAATCAGATCAGGCTTCTTATTCCTTCAGTCATCTAGCTATAAACATGAACAGTAAGATGTGAACTTTCACCTCACAACTAATGGTTTGGTTTGGATTTCATTGGAAGCTGGTATCTTTGATCTCACAACTACTGGTTTGGTTTGGTTTCTTGACTTGTGAGAACTGAAAGTATCTATGGAGTGACTACAATTTGGCTGATGAATGGCACATTGATGTTGATAGTTTATTGGCAGATAGTGAGATGAAATTCTCATATTAGTCTTGGAATAAATATCCAACGGCCCAAATCCATTAGCTTAGTTGTAATAAGCTGACAGGAGAACAGTTAGGACTTGATCATTTATCAGTTTAGTCAATACCAACTTGATTGCACCCAATTGATGATGCCCTAACTAAGGTCATGTTGGCATTATCTTGCTCATGTCCTCTTAACTCACTCTCATTCTTTCCCAACCAAAGTGAATCTCAATGGAACATACTCCAAATAGTTCTTCTAAGCTTCGGTGTTTGAACATGGATTGTCTAGCCGGCTCTTTTTTTTGTTAAAAAAAATGTTCTTGTGGATGTTTGTTTTTCGCTTAATTCTCCTACGTAATCCACCTTGCAGATCACCAGGCTACGGTGTATCATTAGTTGCAGAGACTACTACGGGCTGCTTGATTTCCACAGATATTGCAATCAGCCATCCTAAACCCGAAGACATGGATACCATGGAGGATTCCTATGAGAAACCAGAGATGTTACCTCCTGAGGATGTTGGCGTTCAAGTCGCTTCAATGTTACTTGGGGAGATAGAGCAGGGGGGCGTAGTCGATTCCACACACCAGGTCTACTTAAATACTTCCCCGTAACAATCCATGTTTTCTCGGATCTGTGGACTGACATGCCTTTTGATTGTTTCCCAGGGCCTTGTCTTTCTCCTCTGCGCTCTCTGCCCTCCAGACGTATCCAAAGTTCGCGTGGGGAAGTTAACACCATACGGTATCGAAACACTTCGTAATATCAGAGATTTTCTTAATGTTAAATTTGTTATAAAACCAGATCCAACTACGAATACCGTGATTCTGAAATGCGTCGGGTGTGGGATGAAGAACCTATCGAGAAAGGTAGCATGAGCTGTTAGTTTTTGCATTTAGAATCCACCAATTCTTGTATTGTAACTATTCTCCTAATGACTGTTTAATGAGCTTTACCACGAACTGTCATCGAACCTTTTTCTTAGGGGTGTAAACTAGTTTAGCTGCTCTTGAGCGATTTTGGTCTCAGTTCGAGAAAAAAAATCATTTTAATGATAAGTTCGAAAACATTATTGAGTTGAGTTTAAGCTTAATAGTATTTGATTTGTGAGTTTGTGAATATCTTCGTTTAGAGATTTATAAACGTATTTGTTAAGAAACTCAAGTTCAAACTAATTTAACTCTTAAACGAGCCATTTTTAAATTGGCCTTGAGCAATTTGTGAATTATTTAATTTCATTATGAGCCAAGTTTGAGATAAAGAATTAAATCTCAAATGGAACTCTAGCTGAGCTTGAATCTTTACTGTTTGGCTTGGATCAATTACACTTTACTTTTTTTTATTGATTTGTTGGTATTTATTTTTCATTGGTTTGTCTGATTCCTCCTCCACTAGACACATGATTTTAGAGCCCATCTTTTATCGGAATGGACAGTTGGCGCGTGATGGTGGTATTATTATGATGAAGTCTAAGGGTCAAATCCAAACTAATAACTGGGTGTTTATCCTCCCTTATGATATTCAACTGCCCAAGATTGATAGTTACTCGTGATTTATTTCTTTCGTGTTTGCCTGGGGATGAACTGACGGATGTATTAGGGGCAAGTGAATTGCCTTTTGCCAACATGATTACAAAACTCATAGTTTGTATAATCGTGATTCTATGTAGAATTTATTTGGGGTTAGGATTTGATCAGTCGGGATTGAATCGTAGAATTGTACGATCCTATTAAAAATATCTATAAAAAGTCATTTACATACAAATAAATTAATAATTATATATATACATACCGACACTCGACTCCTTATATGACATTATTATCTTATAAATTTAAATTAACTAGTAATTTAATTAATATGCACTCAATAACATTTATATTAACAATAACAACATTTACCATTAAGAAAGTTCTTTTGGTGTACAAAATAATTAGAGTTATTAGATGGGTCAACTCATAACCGGATAGGAATGGCAATGGGACAAGGACGGATTTGCCATCCCCATCCCTAAACCTGAATTGGAGCCCTGCCCCATCCCCACCCCTATATTCGGTTTTGTATAATCAGGGAATCCCCGCCCTGATCTCTATAAGGATTAAATCCTCATATCCGGCCCTATACCCACCTCAAAATCCGAGATAGGGTTGGGATGGAGAAATCTCCATCCTTATCTTGTAGGGATTAAATTTTCATACCTACTCTCATATCTATGCCTATTGGAAAAAAATTAATTTTTTTAATATTGTCTTCGAATATAGAAAACATCAGGTTAATTGAAAATCAAAATATAAGTACGAAATTTATATTTCTAAATAGTTAAAATTATATTTCTAAATAAATAATTAAATAAGAATCAAATAAATAATCAATTAATGATTTAAATATTTTATTAAGTAAAATAAATATTAGCTTAATTTAACTCTCCCAGCATAAATTAATAATTTTACTTTTTATACTCGAAGGGTTTGATAATGGATACCATTTGAAATTTATGAGTTAGTTTTTCAAATATAAACCTAGGTCATTATTATTATTATTATTATTATTATTATTATTATTATTATTATTATTATTAACGGGACTATCGGGTAAATTCGAGGATGGGGATAGCATTCTCATACTCGCCCCAAATCTGCCACGGAG
>JBBPFP010000126.1:1250381-1262375 GCA_037974795.1 Kaempferia galanga | reverse complement strand
GGTCCTGCGTTTTTGTTCTTCTTTTATTTTTGCTACTTCTACATGTCAGAAAAATCCATAAAAATAGTCTAAAAATCCAGAAAAATCATGGGATCTTTTTAAAATTATTTTTAGGATTTTTTTGGGGTGTTACACTATGTATGGTTTCCTATCCTTAATGATTGTTTATGTTGGTTGACTATCCTAGGATATCCGATGTGGATTTTTGGAACTACACAGACGTATCCGTTCCAATTCGTCGTCTACTTTCAGAGTGACAAAGCTGAGGGATCGCTTTCTTAAAGAGATCCTTGTCACATGACTCCATAATTCTCGAGTTACCTTCTTCTACTATGTTGCGACGAATTGAAACCGATTCATTAATATCTTTGATGCCTATTGCTCCTTGTGGCATACCGATCTACTCTCGTAGCCTACTCTCCACATCTCAGGTTTTCAAAGGATTGGGTTCTCCTTTCGCTTCATCCCCAAATCTTCGTGAGATACGAATCTCGTGCTTTTTTGCATCGATATCGTGTGTACATAGTAGATTCAGACCACAAACTCATATTATTGAATAATAAACCATTAAACTCAATAGATTCAAAAGAAATTGTCTAGGGCTAATCCCTAATCCTAGAATCAAAAGTCTACTTATAGAAACAGAGTTACAAACATAGTTCATTGTTCAATCGGTTACAATCAAGACCAAATTCAGAAAACGAGAAAGAAAGCTTAGTTTTGATGCATAAGATCGTCTCCGGATGCTTCCCAATCCAAAATGTGGGCATAAAGGCATCGATCCCCTTGTGATTGTCCTCCAAAGTCCTCTTGGAGTCCTTGGACGGCTTCCAATCGAGATCCCCTCCCTAGATCTGAAATCAGTCTTTTATAGGTGATTTGCAGGTGCCCAATGCTGGCCCATACCGGTTGGTGGTTGCTGTGACCTTTATCGGCTAGCACCACGACCTATTGCAGGCTTTGAAAAACTCTGAAATTTGCCCACGGGTCGTGGTGCCTGGTACGGGGGCCCATGGCATTCTCTAGAGTGTCCTTGGTGGTTGGTCTTTAAGCTACGTTTTCACTCCTTCCTATCAAAAGTAATAAATGAGAGTAGTTCTCTGAACTAGGAAAGTATCAAAATGAAACATAAAGAGATGATAATATGAAATATATGCATATAAAATATGATAAGATGTGCGCCAAACTATGATAAAAGCTTTATATGAAATACATACAAAAACAGTCGTGGCCGTTGGCATTTGGGAGGCATGTGGGTTCTGGACGAAGGATAAACACAGTCGTGCATGGTGGCACGACCTCGGTATGTCAGGTCCTAATCAAAATAGCTCACGGCTAGATGGGACACAGTCGTGCCATGGGTTATGCGCGCGCAGGGGGGGGGGGATTAGGCTCTAATGCTTCAAGCTATAGACATTTCATTCCCCTCTACGCAATGTCTAAAAGGAGTACTCGGTATCAAGAAAAACATGATAATTATTTCTTCATGAACTTAATTTGGTCTCAAAGGGGTATTATATCGGGTTCCATTCACGACAACTGTGTTTTATCCCATATTTTTTTTCTTTGCACAGTGCAATAACTCAAGAAACTCCTTTTTTGCCCGTACTATCTTTTTTTTTTATGATTTTGATTTTTACCAATGAGTACCATGATTCGAATTTTTCGGTAACCAAAATATTGTGAGTGGTCATCTAGGAAATACAAGTACTAGTCCGATTTTATGAATCATAACTATTCTCATATATATCAACCATCCAAATCAAGCATCAAGTGAAAAGAGATCCTAAACAACTAAGCTAATACCAAAATTCTTACGGCAAAGCCACTCCTCAAGTCATGCTACTACTAATAGGAGAAAATAGATCACTAAGCATACTATCACAAGAACATAAAATCTATCATGTTATAAGAAACAAACAAATAATACATGATGACATGTAAGCATTATCAACGCAAATACGAAAAAATGATGATCCAAAAGAAACATAATAAAAACTAATAAAATATCCTCCAAACTTGAATCTTTCATTGCCCTCAACGACAAAAATTTACTGTGAGGAGGAAAAAGAGGGAAGTTAAGAAGGTTACCAAGTGATGCGTGTTATAAGCCGTTACACCACCGACGGTACTCCTCAATCTACGGTCGTGTTCACGACAATAATGATTGTCGGCTCTCTAGTAATACAGTTTTGTCCTCTGTCATTGCTTAGTTTGTTCCTCTCTAATGGTGGAGAGGGTAGTCGTAATCTCTAAAAAAATTATCAAAAGAAAGAAAAGAAAGTCTAGGTGGGGCAACTCATGTGGACGGGTGGGTGAGGTGGGGGATGGGTTAATTGCAACTTAAAAATTCAACATTAATAATCATCATCCCTAATAATCATACACACCACTACACAAGCTTCCATACCCATCCTCGAGCTACCTCAATTTTGATCAAATCATAATCAAGGATTTAGGCTATGGTGATGATCAATCTTCCAATGTCAATATTCTTCAATACGATAGTTCAAAATCAAATCAAATCAAATTCCTCTAAGGTCATATCAATATTAAACAGCCAAAAATTAATCCGATATTTTTGACATTCTTCACGTTGTAAAATTTTAACCTCCACCGAAAATAAAATTCAAATCTTAAGATAACTAGGATACTTCATACTCATGAATCCATTCCAACCTACCCAACTTATCATCCAATCAAAATTATCTCTATGGCAAGACTAGCCAAAACATGATTGACAATACCTAAATATCAGGTATTGACAATTTTCCTCATAGCAAGTATATCATAATGAGTCCTATGATTAGCAATCCTAAAAAAAAAGACCAAAGGGGTTAGAATCGTTACCCTTGTCGCGTGCTTTGTCCTTGCCTTTGTTGTGTGAGCTCGAGCCCTTCCTTCGTCGTTTGAACATCTTTTTTCCTAAACAAAGGTCTTTTGGACTTCTAGGTCTTTTAAATTATATTTTCCAGGTATGAAATTGATGCCATTTAATGTTGAATCTAGTATCCAACTATAGATCTTGAGCTTCGATTTGAGTGGTTGTATGCCCCGTGGTACATCCCGGATCAAAAGCTATGGCTATTTGAAATTTGGTTGCAGTGAGACACGATTGTGCTTTTCAACACGGTCTAGCCGTGTTTCATGCTGTGTTGCTCGTTGTTTTTGATGTTTTTGCAGCTAGAATGTGGCACAGTGGTGGTTCTCGACACGACCTACCCGTGCCGCTCACTAGAAAACTCCCCACGCTTGTGGCGGTTGCCACTGCCAGCTCGTGGACTCTCTATCCTTGATATTAAACAAAGCAAAAAACTAAGATGCAAAAATAAAAGAAAACTCAAACAAAAATGGAAAAAACTTGAGTTGTCTCCTAAGAATTTGTTTTCGGTCATTAGCTCGACCTCTTATCAGCTTCAATCGGGAGCACATGGTTTGAGGTGGTTGCGCTTCCCTCTTCTCTTGATAGGTGCATCAATGGAAAATCTTTTGAATCGTGCTCGTGTCGGTGACAGGGACTTTCTAAGTCTCCTATTCTTGTGTCTTGACCTTCGATCAAATATGCACGTCCATTTTGGCTTGCCACATCTCTTAAACCTTGCTCGTGGAGGAACTAGGTACTTGCTTGCTGTGTCTCTTATCCTTTATAGAAGACGGTGAACTTCATAGGATCGTCAAGAGGTTGTTCATCGTCCTTCTGATTATTCTATCGTCATCCGTTGTGAAAAATTTGGTCGGCAACAAACATGTTTTAAAAAAAGTTTGATTAGTAGTGTTAGATAAATCAGATGAAATTTTATCTCTACCTTCCATCAAAGAGAGTTCATCATTAGCTATTACGGCTTTGGCGGTGGCGAAGGAAGACTCCTAAATCCTTGTGGTTTGGAGGGAATTGAATTAAAGTTATGCACTCGTATGTCAACATCTCAAATTCATATTCCTCAAGTTCTCTCCGTGAGTTGTCAGAGTGGTTTCCAACCCTTCGCTTCTTGTGTTTGAGGAAAGATTTTCTGGAGTATTAGGAGTCTGAGAATCCTCATCTATCTCTAATTTTTTCAACCTCTTTAAGTGGCATCTCAGAGGCTTCATCCTCCATGCTCTTCCTAAACTCCCCCAAAGCATAACAATGTTCAACAAAATTTATCTCGAGTTGATCTGAAAGTTTGTCCGGAGATCTAGAAGAAGAATCTGCGAAGCTTGAGTTTCCAACATCTCAAAGTTATTAATTAAGTTATCAAACTCCCTGTTGATCCATTCGATCGTGTCCATCATTGTCATAGTTTTAATTCTTCATTTTTGCTAGTTTGAGCTGTAATAAAATGTACCAACTAAGTCTCCAGGTTAGATTTTGGACTCAAATTTTCCTCCAATAGTAAACATGACCCGGCCGTGTCACTGGACACGACAGTGCCCAATTCTATGAGGTTTAGTTCAATGTTGCCCTCCTTCATCCCATGCTCCTCTGAGGTCCCTGGCGCAAGTATATGTCCATCTTCCTACCATTGGTGAAGATGTAATGCCACGGTTTTGATGATGTCATAAGCTTTATCTGCCCTTTTATTCTTCAATGAATCCTCTACGTCTAAATCTAACAAAGTTTTAGTCGAGAAAGATATGCCTGTGTAGAATGTATGGACAAACAACCACTTCTCTAAACCATGGTGAGGATATTGTCGCAATAAACCTTTAAATCTACCCCCATGCTTCGAATAATAACTCCATCTGTCTGTGCAAAATTTGTGATTTTATTCCTTAGATAATTGTCTCGCTAGTTGGAAAGTACTTGTTTAGAAAACGTAGCTCCATCTCTTCCCATGTTGTGATGCTTTTCGGTGGAAGAGAATGCCACCAAATCTTAGCTTTATCCTTCAAACAGAAAGGGAATCCCCGTAGCCTAATTGTAATTGCATGTGGAAATGCCTTTATAGAACACGATATTGCAAGAATCCAGAAAGTCGTATAGGTGTAAATATGGGTCATCCTTGGGTGCGCCTCCAATTAGTTTTGTTGTATCAGGGCGACAAATGTTGAGTTATGGCCAAAGTTATCAACGTCCATTAGAGATTTTGCAATGCTAGATCTCAGTCCCCTTGCACTCGGTGTGACATAGTCTTTTAGAGCTATGTTCTTATCATTGGCCATGATAGAGTTGATTGGTCTTGCTCTATTTTATCAAATTTGTGCAATACAATGAAACCTTATTACCTGAAAAGAATGTCACAAAGATTAATAAAAGACAAAAGAAACGAAGAGAAAAAAGAAAAGGAAAGGACAGAAAATAACTGCCAACATTTCGAGTTGACACTCTAAATACTATTAACATTCTTACCTCAATGTTTATACGCATGTAGGCGGTGTATCCCGAAGTACCGGTATAGACTTTTGGAATTATACCGACGTGCCTACCCAAACGCGATATCTACTTTCAAGGTAACCTTACTAAAGTGATCATTTTCTCAAGGAGGCTCTGTCACGATGCCCCCACGGTCCTCCAGGTGCTATCTCCTACATCATGACGCCGTATCGGGATCAACTCATTAGGCTTTGTGATAGTCAATGGCACCCTTGTGAGGTTTTGGACTACTTTCGTGACCAACCCCTCATGTCTCGGTCTTTATGAGTCTTAGATTTGGGTTTACCTTTCCGACCTTTCATACATCCCGTGGGATATGAAGATGCACAGTTAGTGTCATAATCATATATGCGCAATAAAGTCGGATCATGAAATAAACATATCATGCCATAAAGAAAGATAAGTAAATATAGAAAACGTATGCCAATAATACACCGGGCTACTTCCTCATCATAGAATCTACAGTACTACTCCAACGAGATGAAGTTACAACCAAAAGAGAAAGAAGAAGACATCCTATAACTCAAATCTAAGACAAGAGAAAAGGAAGCTTAGTCGTGGTGTTGTCGGTGTCTTCGGAGGAATCTCCAAGCTCTAGTGTGGACGGAAACTTCGACGACTCTTTGGTGTCGCTCTCCTAGTGTTCCCGTCACGGGGAAAACCCTCCTCCCTTAATCATGAAGCTTCTAGGGCTTTTTATAGCTCCCAAAATTGACCAAGTTCGTTAAACCTTCCAAAAATGTCGAAGGCGTCGTCTGTGTGATACGGCTATGCCGGGGGGTCTCAGTCTGGACGGATGAGCACAACCATGATGGTGGCACGACCCCGGTGTGTCGGGTCTTGATCAAAACAACTCTCAGCTGGATGGGACACAATTGTGCCATGGTGCCCGGTGTTGTGTAAGCTTCTATGGTTTCCATGGATGCTCCGTTTTGTGTCCAACTTTGGTTGGAGGGACAATGCCAGTGTCATGCACATGGCTAGAGCATGCTCTTTGCCATGGACTCTCGTTCCAAGGATCTTTAGCTCCAATTAAGCTCTAGTTTCATGTCTTGGCAATCAAAAAGCAGAAAGAGTAGTTCTCCGAAAGCCAAACGATGCAAATAAGATGTAAGTGTGCAAAATATGCTCATGAAACAAAATGCATGCAAAGCAATTTCAAAAACTCTAAAAGAAACACACATCTGCTGCAATCTTTGGAACCGGATAGTAAGAAGTTTGTTAAGTTGATCCTGCACGATCCAAACATCATACAGATATGAGGATACCTAAAGCGATCTTTGCAATCAACAGCATGTTGTTTGGATCATACTGATAATGAGAGTATGGAAGTGCCCCCAAGTATTTGAGTCATGATTAGTTAAAGTTTGGACACATGATATGGAGTTTGTTAAGTTGATCCTGCATGATCCAAACATCATACTGGTATGAGGATACCAAAAGTGATCTTTGCAATCAACAGTATGATCCAAACATCATACTGATATGCGAATTAGCAGTGTATTGAATCAGATGGATTCTAAATCATTTCTGATTCAAACCACTGGATCAAACCATTTAGTGAGTTAATCAAATTGAATCATGAATTGTGTGATTTTGGTAACACTAGATTAATCCTTATATCTCAGTTTGATGGGGAGTAAAGGAAGAAGAAAATAACAAGAAGTATGTTACTAACTTATCCTTATATTTCTCTCTTGTAGTTCGTCATGAACCATAGTCCAACCACAAACCCTTTGAGGATTAATCCAGCTTGTATCATCAAACTTCTTCTTTGCTGCATTAATATCGTATCTTCATCTCATTGTCATCAAGTGTCTTTGTCAATTTCACATTATTTTTGAGATCCTTTTCTAATTTATGTAACAAGATGATACTTCTATTCCAAATTGAGGAAGAGTGTTAAAGAGTTATTGGACTATTTAGGTTGCTAATTATGTATTATGGGTTTAGTTTCACATTGGGGGTTTTAGTTGTGTTACTCATGTAATCGTTGTCTTTGACAAAAAATAATGCAATGTTCTATGACTCCCAACTATGAAGGGGCAAAACTGTAATTGTCAGGAAATACTTCTTTGAGGTCATCTGATAAGAACTAACTAAACCTTTTTTTTTACTTTTAATAAAATAATACATTAAATCATTACTGAACAAAGTTACAGGTTGATATGTGGATCTTACACACAAGGATGGCCATGGTAGAGTCAAGAAAGGTTATAGGTGATCTTGCACTAGCAAAAAATTTACTTTCTATATATTTAAAATTTGAACCATCGCCGACACCTATATAGACAATTTTTGATTTTGAGAGTGCAGACCATGTAAATTCCACAGACCAATCCAAGCTTGACCTTGTTCATATAAGACAAAATCCAGCTTTAGCTCAGCCCAATATTAAATGAGCTCAAATTTGTGTTCAAGATTGTCTATTAAAAAGCGTATTGATGAACAGAGCTCATACTTTTATAAGATCCAATAGATACAGATTTGTCCCTATAAATTAGCTACAGGTAGATAAAAAAATTGTTTCATAAAATATAATACATAATATATTTTCTTCATGGTATTCTTCATATATTTAAACAAACAAGCTAAAGAAATAGCGATCATAGACAAGACTTATAAGCTTGTAAAATTAGACTGGCTCATGAAGGTGAAGTAGTTGAGCTCACAAGTTTTCACGTTTATTTCTATATCTTGTCAATCTTTACATATTTCAAGTTTGATTTTTTTTATTACTTTTTCATATTGAATGGACATAGATAAGCTCTTATTGTTTTGAGTATCAATCTTGTTCATGAATATTTAGTTCATGTACAACTCTACGTTAATATCTCTACATACCACTATTGAGTAAAAACTTTCTCAATGAGCCATAAATGAGCATATTTATGAACAGTTCTTGAGCTTTGTTTATAAACAATGATCATATACCATTCAAAATCTTTATTCACAACACGTATGTGATCAAGCTTTTTCTTTTATTTGCACAAATTGTTAGAGCTTGTTTATTTACTGATTAATTCATACCGAATAAACATAAATGAATTATTACCGAGGGAACTACCAATCTTGTTTTTGAACAGTTGGTATGCTTTAGTCCTGAACCCAAAGTTGATTGCCAAGTATTTTTCACCTTTCACCTTTCACCTTTCACATGCAGTTCTTTAAGACTTGGTAGTTCATTGATGAATATAAAATCCAGAAAATATGGGTGTATTAAGATTAAGGGCTTGTTTCAATTTGTAAATATTTATAGTTTCTGTGATTGTTCAAGAAGGTTTTAATGCTAGGCCTACTGGTGATTAATTGTTAACACTTCATTTTATGATGCCAGGTGCGAGGCCTGAAGCTTCCTTTTTCTCTAGGGAAAGTGAGGTAATATTCTTAATGTTTTCAATGTGATAATTTCTTTGAAATTGCTACTATCACTGTGCTCGTAGCTGGTTTTAACTAAATAAGCAACCCCTTTCTTCTTTTGGTTGCAGGGATGCGTCTCTGTAGCAAATGGTACTGGTTCTCCATTTTCCCCATTAGAATCTAGTAGATGGACATCCACTAGCAAGCAGCCCCGTCACCTTTCAAACAGACGATCATTCATGTCAAAGCCTATTTATCCACTTATGTTCCAGAATCCTGTCTCAGATTCTGATATCCCTGGAATGGCTGAAGCAAGTACTAGTGGTGCGAGAATGCATCATGAGGATAGTGGGGCTTCACCTATGTGGGCCAAGAGAACATCGAGTCCTGAGCTTAAGTTCCATAGAGCTCTAACTGAACTTCGGAAGATGGAGGCTTCTCCAGATCTCAGCATGAGTTCGAGGAGGGAAGGACTCAGATGGAGTAACTCAAGCAGCTATGATTTCAGGTTTGATGGAGATACTGTTGATATCACAGAAGCCATTGATATCGAGAACCAGAGATGCCCTAGTAACACAATAAGATACCAGAGATGCGAGCTTTGCAAGAGATTATTGCGTCAAAAGTCTCCATGGAGTTCTAACCGAATAGTCAGAAGCACTGATATGCCAGTCACTGGTATTCTCCCTTGTCACCATGTTTTCCATGCTGATTGTTTGGAAGAGACTACTCCAAAGAGTCAAATTCATGAACCTCCATGCCCGGTGTGTCCGAAATCTCTCAGACAAGAAAAGCAGACATCATTTTCAGAGCATGCCCATGTGGCTTTCAAGTCTGCTAGCAGCAAGGGTCAAGGTGCAACGGTGATCAGTGGATCAGGCACTAGTAGATACTTGAACCCTCATCAGACGGAGGATGACATGAGGAGGAACAGTTCGCTTGCAGAGCCATACCACAGTAGTTCATCGACTAAGAACCACATCAAAAAGCGTTTATCTTTCAAGGGCAAGATAGGAAAGGATCTCTTGGGGGCAAAAATGTTCTGGACTGGCAATTGACAAAATCATTGAGTGCCCGGTCAGTGTCCCATTTCTACAATGGGTTTGTAATAGTTGGCTTTGTATATCATCAGTGTTGGCCCTTTTAGCGTCTGAAAATTTAAGAGAATAATTACACATTCCAAAACAGACCATGTCACCTTTCACTGTGCCGACTCTTGCCATGGACCATTTCACGAACTTCTACGTCCAACACATCAGCTCTGTTTACTCTGGTGTATCAGGATTGGTTTTTGTTTGCGCATTATTTGAACAATTGGATCGACACGGAAGACATGTGCTAGTTGATATTCCGACTTTTAACACTAAGGGTCGGTTAGTTGGATTATTAGAAGCCCATTATAGTATATATCAATTTAATGCCACAGAACAGTCATAGTACCCTGTGAGATCTTGTGAAAGCTCCTCCATTTGCTGTCATGTGATGGCTTTTACAAGCTTTACCAGCCCAAGCCTCTCAAATTCATTTCCTTCACGGTTGTAGGTAGGTGGGGCACCTCCTTTTAAATGGCCACAATTCTCTTCTTCCCCTCATCTTCAGCTGTCCATGTTCATGAAGGACCTTTCGCTTTTTCTACTCAAAAACGACTTTGGATCCAAGATGAAGAGAGGATTCAGAAACTTCTGTCATGGTCTCAACTCCACATCCACCCTGAAGCAGAAAGCCGAAGCCGATATGTCCTGTGTCGCTGCTTCGTCAGTCGTCGGTTCCTACATGGAGGAGAGTCATGCAGCAGGCAGCCCTATGACACTGGAGCAGATGATCTTAGAGCTGGACATGGAGGAAAAGGCCACAAGAAGGGATGGGGTGGATGAATTCGGTGAGCCCCACCGGAGGATGTCATGCGTGAACAACTCTGACATCCTCCGATCAGCACAGAGTGCTTTGAGCCAATATCCACGCTTCTCGCTCGACGGGAGAGATGCAATGTGCCGATCATCATTCCGAAACTTGAGAGCGAGGCCCAGCGACTTTGAGGGAGGCCAACGAATGGGGCCCTGCTGTGGCAAGTTCCTGGGTGCATCTTGCAGGCCGGGCTATCAGCTGGACCTGGAGAGGAATTTGTGTCTGCCTCCGACTGTGGCTGGGGAGAGTGTTGTGTGGTGCAAGCCTGGAGTTGTCGCCAAGCTGATGGGGCTGGATGCTCTGCCAGTGCCGGTCGGAGGTTGTAATGACAGAACTAATAGACGGACGGTGACCGCTGCTTCAGCTAGTAGGAAACATTGTCTCAGGAGGAATGCTAAGCATGGGCTGGAGAGGGAAAGGCTTCACTTGGGACTTGGCCAAGGGTGCATGAGGAGAGTGGAGTCGTCCGGATCTTGCCCGGCAGCCGGAAACCAGTACCGGTTGATGAATCCAATATCTGTTGATCATGGCCGGAGCATGGAGGATCACAAGTTCGGGAATGCTCGATAGTTGGGCAAAAAAAGCTAACAAGCTAATGCTTAATCTGTAATGCTAGATTTGATGGTCGTTGGTTCCTTTTCGAGTATGAAATGTTAGTTTTGATGATTAATATAAGAATAATAATAATATAATTTTCAAGTATGAAATGTTGTTGTTATTATTATTATTTATTTTTAAAAATTATATAATTAATTCGTCTCTAACCCTTTCAAGTTGATGAATATAACATGATTTTGCCTCATGAATGTGGTGTGGTGGCACTGGTAAAATGCTCAAAGCAATCATTTAGAGAATCAAAATTTGAATCACATAAATATTTCAAAAATTGTCTTTGATAAACGTTTCGAATTTACTCAAAAGATAAATCAGAGAAAAATTATTTATATAATACAAAAGATGTAATTAATTGAATTAGCATTAATGTGTGTTTGGAGGCAGGGACCGAGTATAAATTTGATGAGGGTGGATTGGAATTAATTCATTTTAATGCACTCAATTATTGATTTTCATTTAGTTAATTTGAATAAATAAATGATTTTTTCGATGTGATTTTCTCTTATAACAGTAAAGTCATGTCTGGGACAATGGTGCATTTAGACTCTCACATGTTCGACTCTTAGCTATAACTTAGTATAGGAGATTTTTTTTTTCTTATAAGAAGCGGGCTTAAAAATACTGACGATATAAATTAGCTTTCATTTAGATTTTCCAATTTACCTTGATAATCAAATAGGAAATTTCTATGGACCTCAGCTACAAGCTTGTTCTGTTTGTGTACTAAAACCAAACTAGAATTTGCTCAATTGAAATATTCT
>JBBPFP010000126.1:1202584-1214129 GCA_037974795.1 Kaempferia galanga | reverse complement strand
TAACCTCTAGATCTAGTGTAGATCTTAGGTTTCTTAACATGTACAAGTCTATTTTAAATTTCGCACGGATCCGGTGGTATGGACTTCCGGGGTTTCCGCAACGCAAAAAGCAATTTTTGCGGCTCGGAAAGTCCAATATGAGCATTCTGCCTTAGCGCTTAGATACTAGGTTCTACCGAGCATCTGACCTTAGTACTCAAATAATAGGTTCCACCGAGCACTTCGATTCAACATTTTGACTGGGCCCCTTGATCACCTACAAATGAATATGTGACATCTTCTATATGGATAGAGGAGTAATGGATCTCAAATCTAGTCCCTGCTTGCCTAGTGATATATATTGCAAATGAAGGCACCAACGATTTTAGAATCGCCAAAAGAGACCTTATCATCAATTAAATGTAAAACTTTATTATGAAAGAAAGTGAAACAATTAGCTATTATCTCGCCACAAGTGTACAGTTAAGTCATCAAATAACAAAAATATCAATCTACAAGGGCTATTGAATAAACACTAGCTGGGTTTGTAAAGTAAGTTATCTAGAAGATCGAAGGATGTGAGAATACAAGTGTGAATGAAATAGAGAGAGAGAGAGTGAGCATAAGAGAGAGAGAGAGTGAGAGAGCAAGTGAGTAAAGAGAAGTTGACTTTGGGGAAATGATTCAAGGATTTTAGTTTCACTATGATATTAATTAATGTCCATGTGTATTGTTCTTCTCCTTACCTTCATGTTTACATTCTTATAGGGATTCTAATCAAATTACCGATATAAATCCATAAGAGTTACATCAGATTGTTTACACTATTTTTCAATGCTATTAAATAAAAAATTATCTCCAAAAAGTCTGCTTAAAGGAATACCCTGTGTCACTAAGGGCCCCACGGTCCTACTTTCTCATTTACTTCCTAACGTTAGACTAATGTCATTAAGTAAAGAGGTAACAAAGAAAGCTAGATTAAAGGGGTACCCTCTGTCACATGAGACATACAGTCTAAATTATATAGGTCATTTCCTAATATTAAGTTGTGAAAAATCTGTTAAGCTTTAATTAGTTAATCCCTTGTAGAGGATCAACCCCCATTTCAAGGTGATGACTCCAGCAAGTCTAGTAAAGGGATACCCTCTATCACTAAGTGCCCCCAGTCATATAATCCAAAGCACCTCATCTACATGGTGACCAATCCTTTACATCTAAATGCATTTACCACATACACATTTCATCAAACACAAGCATGGGACAACATAATAGAACAAGTGATAAACATATCATAGAATAGACAAATGACCAAAAACATAGTTCATACATCAATATCACATCCTAATTACTTCCTATATCTTAGATTTCAGACATCTACTCCATGAAAAACAAACTAAAGATACAAAGTAAAATATCTTACAACCCAAATCTAAGAATGGAGGAGAATAAATGCTTAGCAAGGAGATTGTCAGTGTCTTTGGGTTGTTTCCTTACTCCGGAGGTAGATAGATTGTTGACGACTCTTGAAATGGAGGCTTTAGGGTTTCCCCAAAGGGGAGAATCCTTCCCCAATGAAAGAGGTGGTGCCTCAAACCCAAGATAACTCCAAAGAGGGGGTTTCTCCCCTTTTGTAGCACAGCATGACTATGTGAACTACACCACATGGTTGTATCAAAAGGCATGGTCGTGACATAAATATCATGGCTAAAAGGCATAGTTGTAACATAAAATCTGTTGTTGGAGAGGGCACAACCGTGGCATAATTACCACTACAGAAAAGGCACGGTTGTGACTATAAGGCACGACCCTGTCATAATGGCTGCTAGTGAAGGACACAACTATGCCTTTTGGCATAACCCGGGCATGGTAGTCTATGGGATGGAGACACGACCCTGGCATAAACTAGGATGTTCTGAGGATGAAAGGCATGGTCGTGCCTCTTGGGCAAGGCCATGGCATGAAGTTTACTACAGGGTCCAAGCTCAAAAGCACACAGTCGTGTGCCTATAAGTCACAACTGTGTGATTTAAACTCTGCTCCAATGTTTGATTTGTTCCATTTTCACTCCACAAATCGTCCTGTTGTTCAAAATACAAAGAAAGTAGATATCCAAACAAAAAGAGTTGAAGTATGACATAATAATAAAATATGATGCAATAAACAAAGATCATGCTCATGAAATACAAATAGATGTGTGATAAACAATACCTAAAAACATATAATCTATGCACATCACACTCCTAGACTTAAATCTTTGCTTATCCTCAAGTAAAACTGGCAATCTAGATTTATGTGTATAAATAGTGCGTTATAATCCCTAGTGAATCAGTCTAATCCTATAGTGTAGTTTCATTAATGAGCATAATACAAACTTATTCGAGTGTGGACTAAGTAAAAGTTCTTCATGCTTAGTGTAATGAGTGACTAACCTTTCAAGTGTCAATCTCCAAGCCTAGTCAAATCATTATCTAATCGTGTTTCTCATGCTTCCAAAGATAGACACTTACCTACCACTTGCAAAGTTTATCTCTCTCAAAGTCTACACAAGGTCTCAAAGGAATGCTTGGTATCAAGAGAAACATAATAGTTATTACTCTAATAACCTAACTCAATCCTAAAAGTAGCTTGTTAGTTTCCACCCATGACAACTGTTTTATTATCTTGTTTTTAAGTGATTGCAAAGTATGACAACACACTTTTCTTTTTCAGGATACAGATTTTTCCTGATGAGTTGACATGAACCAAGGTTATCTAGTAACCAAATTATAGTTGAGAAGTTACAAAGAAAATAAGCATACTAGATTGGTTCTATGAATCATGATTATTTTTAAAAGTGTCTACCATAAAAACTAAGCATAATGTAAAGAGATCCTTAAACTAATATAATGCTCAAACTCTTCCAATAAAAACATAGCTCACTTCTTACTATTAGTGATAGAAAGAAATAGATCATTAAGCATACTAGCATACCTAATCACAACAATATAAATATCTAGAACAAATGTGCTAGTATCTTGCTATGAGGAATAAACAAATAATGACATGATATATAATGCAACTAGAAAATTTTATTTTGTAAAAAAATATAGCAAACTAATCTACAACCCAACATTTATACATCCCTCAGACTTAAATGTTTTTATATCCCAATGAAAATAAAAAATTTAATGTGTAGAAGGTTTGACGTGAGGGGAATTACCAAGTGATGTGTGCCAAACATTGGAATCATTCATGTGCTGAAGACACCCCTATATCTGGTATTCACATTCCTCCTCAACTTTGAATCATACAAAAAGGAGACTTAAATAAGAAACTCTAAGTAAGGGGTCGGGTTACGAAAAAGAGAAAAGGAAAGACAAAGAGAAATGAAAACAAGAAAGAATTTGGGTTGCCTCCCAATAAGCACTTGTTTTAGGTCATTAGCTCAATCGCTTAGTAATGAAGTGTCTTCTAAATCTCTCTCTTACTGGAGTAAGATACGTTCAAACTTTCTTTCCAAGAGTTCTTGGTATTTCATCAAATATACTCTCCTTCAAAAACTTATCATAATATTGTCCATGTGATTCTTGTGCAAAATTTGTCTTGCCACCAACATGATCAAAAGGTTAGTAGTTTTAGATAAGCGAAATAAAATCTTAACATTACTAAGCACTGAAGAGAGTAAATCATCAAACATGAATTTAGATGTGGGGGAAGACTCTTCTATATCTTTGAAATTTAGAGGTATTTGAATTAGAGAAATGCTTGAAAAAGTCTTAATTTCAAGTTTACCAATCTCTATCTCTACTCATCTTATGTTCCTTCCAAGTTGAGAGTCAATTTGACATTCTAATGTACATAGATTATATATGTTTTTAGACATTGCTTGACGCACATCTACTTATATTATATGTATATAATCTATGTTTATTTCACCTTATTACATTATTTTATCATATTTCTATTTTATTTATTTAGAAATTTGCTCATTGTGTGTTTTGATTGACAGGATGCAAATAGGAGCTGAAATGGAGCAAAGACGCACATTGGAGCAAACATAGAGAAAATCAACAACTTGGCTATACCCTAGAGGCACAACGGTGTGCCAACCCAGGTGCAGGTCATGCCCAACACTAGCAAAGAAGCAGGGGCAGACTATGTCTCTCGCTAGCAGTGATCCAGGGTGTGGTCGTGTGAAACCACATGGTTATGCCCCTTTCTAAAGTCAAACCAAGAGCCACCATTGTACCAAAGGTATGGTTGTGCCCCTCATATCCAAAGGAGCACACAGCTTGGCCATGCTCCCTCACTTGTGGTAACCCACGCCATAGTCGTGCCTCCAAGCATGGTCGTATAGTGAAGAACATGAGGGGGTTGTGCCCTCTTCTATTTAAGGGGATTTACTCCCCTTAGGTCACCTTGTTAGAGTTTAGGGGTTTGACCCCTTATGTTGGGTAATGCTTCTCTCCCTTAGGGAAACCCTAGAAGTTTTATCTTTCGCAATTTGTCCTCCTCTGAAACAAGGAAATGCCTCCAAAGACCCGGGCTTCAAGGATAAGCACTCTCTTTTGTCTATTTCCATATATTGATTTGTAGTTTGCTACTCTCTTTGTCTTTTGATTGTATTATCTTGTAATGGAGTAGATTCTCTGATTCTTAGGATGTAAGGAGTACTTGTGATGTGATGTTGATGTATGAATTATGTATTTGGTCATTTTCTTATGCAATGATATGTTTTATAACTTGTTCGTATATGTTATGCCTTGTAAGTGTTTGACAAAATATATATGAGGTCAATACATTTGGATGTAGAGTTTTGTTCTCTTTGTAGAGGTGGTGCTAACGATTGCATGACCGGGGAACCCTGTGACAGAGTGTATCCCTTACTTTCTAAAGTATAACCTTGAAACGGAGGGTATTTTCCTGCAAGGAAAGATAATTAGAGTTTGAGGGTTTTTCACAAATTAATGTTCGAAAGTGACTTGTATAATTTAGAGACTATATAACTGATGGCCCTATGATAGAGAATGACCCTTTAACTAGACTTTCTAAGTTTTCTCTTCCACTTAATTATATTAATCTACCATTAGGAAGTACCTCAGATAACTCTATGACTTGAGGGCCTTTGGGTAACTTTTTAACCGGACTTTTTAGAATTATTTCTTTAGTTAATGGTTTTAGAACTTCGGTAAACTCTATGGTGTAATTTTCATAGAATTGTACCAGACTTTAGTTAGAAGCCTTACAAGAGTATAAGCATAGATTTAGGGAGATGAACAATGCATAAGGATATTAACTAACATCATAATGAAACTGAAATTCTAGAATCATTCCCTAATCACTTTTTCTTCTCTTACTCTAGACTCTCTCTCCCCCTCTCTCTCAACCTTAGTTCTTAAGGCTTTATCCCCTTGGGACGGTGTGATGGTTAAGGCATGGGAGGTTATCACATAAAGTCAAGAGGTCGAAACTTGGCCTGCCCAAGCATGCCTCCCTCATGCCTTAATTATTTACACTAATGGCTAATAGCCACCCGTAATTTACCTCCTCCGTGTTGGCCCAGGGACGGGTTGGCGGAGGCGCTGGGGTGAGTGAATCGCCTTTTTCTATATTAGTTCTTAAGGCTTTTCCCAACCCTTAATTGTTTAGATAATTCATCTTACGAAGTCAACTGGTGTTTAATCAATAGTCCATATGAGATCAATATTTATTACTTACAATAAATCAAGTACTTGTAGTTCTATAACAAGTTTTTGGCACCATTATCAAGACCTTAATTGTTTCTGATTGATATCAGTTTATTAGTATTTGAGTTACTCTAGACCTTTTATTTTTAAATTTATCTTTCTTTTATTTTTAATTCTACTTTTTTGTGTATGTTTCTTCCTATTTTGTCTATTATCTTTTAGATGGATATGCCTTCCTTGAATGAAATATTAGATGCTTCAATTCAAGGACCATACAAAAGATTGTTGTGAATTCTACAAATGTCTATTGTCATAGTTGTGGTGCAATAGGTCATCTGAATGAGAATTGTCCATTACAATTTGATCGTTCACCTAGACAATGAAGTGACCTCCACAATTACAATCAGTGGTCTGAACAATACTGTGAAGCTTATAAAGAGACATGTCATATAATCGGAAATTCCATTAAGCTACACAAGTTAGAAACATCAATAGATTAAATCAATAGAAAATTCTATGTAATGGCCTCATCACACTCTTATATATGTAGCTCTGGTTGGAAGCACCCTAAAAACTTGTTCATGAAATATTAAGAGGAGAACAACTATGAACCACCATCTTAGTGGGAAAGAATAGAGAAGATATTGAAGGACATCCTAATCTAACAAGCTCAAATGCACAAAGGAATCATGCAAATGAATGCTAAGTGCAATAATATAGTCTCACTCTGCAATAGAATGCCAACTCTACTCTCAACTTGGGAGGAGTATCAAATAAGCGAAGGTAATGAAGATGAGCCTGAGGAACATGTAAGTGAGGCCTTGATAGTGGAGTACACTGCTCTAATTCAAATACCTCCATATCTCAAGGTCCTAGAAGAGCTTCCCCTACCCATTTCCGAAAACATGTTTGACAATTTAGTCTCTTCAGTAATTGACAGTGGTAAGAATTTATTTAATATTTCTAAAGCTAATAACCAATATATTTTGAGCATGTTGGTGGCAGGACATCTTTTGCACAACAGTCAAGTAAGGAGCAACCTCGTCATAAGCTTTTGAAGGAGAACATAATTTTTGAGGAGCTAAGAACCCTTTTCAAAGGGGTTTTGAAATTTTGATGCCTCCTAGATCAAGATTTAGATGACCCAAATAAAGGGAGCTAAGCTAATGACCTAAAATAAGCGCTTCTTAGGAGGTAACCCAAGTTCTTTTCTCTTGTTTTTCATCTAAGTTTTCATTTACTTTCCTTTTTCTTAACCCTAATCACTCTACTTAGTTTTTCTTATCTATCTTATTTTTATAGGATTCTAAGTTATGGAGGAATGTAAATCCAAAATAGAGGAGTATTTTTAAGCACGTGAATGTCTAACCCATTTGAAACTCATCACTTAGTAACTTCTCTTACTTTTAAAATGTCCTCTATATTACAATTCTAATTTTCATTAGGATAATGAAAGATTTAAGTTTGAGGGATATATTTGTTTTAGATTATTTTTTGTCATATTTTTTTATATTAAATTGTCTAGTTTCATCATACATCACGTCATGATTGTTTATTCCCTAATGCAAAAATACTAGTACACTTGTTCTAGATTTCATGTGGTTTATTGTTATTTATAGTGCTAGTATGTTTAGTGATCTATCTTTTCCTATCCATGTTAGCATGATGCGAGAAATGCTTTTACTATAAGAGTTTGAGTGTTGGTCTTTTTTTAGGAGCTCTTATCATTTTGCCTAATCTTGATGGTAGATAACTCTAAAAACAGACATGATTTATAGAATTGGACTAGTACTTTTATTTTGGTGGTGATCCCTTAATTACAATTTGGTTACTAAATGATTTCAGATCATGACAACTCACTTAGAAAAATCAAAATCCCTACATTTGCTTTTGCATTGATGTTAGTGTTAAACCTTTAAAGCTCTGAAAAAAAAGAATTTGAATAAGAGATAAAAAGAAGTTATCATGAGTGGAAACTAACAATTTATCTCTTTGAGCACGAGTTTGGTTACTAGAAAAATAAATGTTATATTTCTCTTAATTCTGAGTAATCCTTTGAGACCAAGTGTAGTTTGAAAGATATGAACCATGTGTGTGGTGGGGTAAATGCATATCACCAGGAGCATAAGGAACATGGTCTTATAATTACATGACTAAGCTTTGGGATTGAAACTTGAAATATTTAGGTCACTATTGCGCTAAGCACAGAGAACTATTACTTAAGTCATACACAAACAACTTTTGTATCTTACTCACCAGTGAAAGGATTTGATGGGATTAGACTGATTCGCTAGAGATTACAATCCACTATTTAACCATAGGATTCTAGCTTGTAATTTTTTTATGAGGACAAGCAAAGGTTTAAGTCTGAGGGTGTGATATGCCTAAATTATATATGTTTCTAGGTATTTTTTGGCACACATCTATTGGTATTACATGCATATAATCTATGTTATTTGCACCTCATCCCATTATTATGTCATATTTCTATTCTATTTGTTCGGAGATATGCTCTTTATGTGTTTGGATTGACAAGACACAAATAAAAGCGAAAATCGAGCAAAGATGCACATTGGAGAAACATAGAGAAAATCAGCAACCTGGCGATACCCTAGAGGAACGGTCATGTGCCAACCCAGGTGTAGGGTGTGCCCATCACTAGCAAAGAAGCAGGGGTAGACCATGCCTAAAGGCATGGTCGTGCTTCCCAGAAATAGTGATCCAAGGTGTGGTCATGTGAAACCACATGGTTGTGCCCCTTTCTAGAATCAAACTAAGAGCTGCTCGTGCCCCAAAGGCATGACTGTGCCCTTCAAATCTAGGGGATAGTACGACCGTGACCCCTCACCTGTTGCAACCTACACCATGACCATGCCTCCAGGCACAACCAAGTGGCGGAGAACACTAGGGGGTCATGCCCTCTCCTATATAAGGGGATTTTTTAACCTTAGGTCACATCTTTGGGTTTTAGGGGTTTTGCCCCTTGCCTTGGGGAAGGGTTCTCCCTCTTGGGAGAACCATAGAGGCATCATCTTCCATGATCTATCTTACTCCAAAGTAAGGAACACCTCCAAAGAAATCGGGCTTCAAGGATAAGCACTCTCTTCTTTCTATTTCCATATATTGAGTTGTAGCTTTTTACTTTCTTCATCTTTTGGTTGTATTCTCTTGTAATAGAGTAGATTCTCTAATTCTTAGGGTATAGGGAGTTGTTGTGATGTGTTGTTGAAGTATGACCTATGTATTTGGTCATTTTCTTATGTAATGATATATTTTATAATTTGTTCTTGTGTTTTGTGCCTTGTATGTATTTCATGAAATGTGTGTGAGGTTAATACATTTGGATGTAGAAGTTTGTTCGCCATGTAAAGGTGGTGCTAGTGATTGTATGACTAGGAAATCCTATGACAGAGGGTTTCTCTTACTTACTAAGGTATTACATTGAAACGGAGGGCATTTTCCTACAAGAAAAGCTAATTAGAGTTTGAGGGACGAAGGACATTTCCCTATAAGGGAAGTTAAGTAGAGTTTGAGGGTTCTTTCTAAGTTAATGTTAGAAAGTAATTTATGTAATTTAGAGATTGTATGATCGGGGGCCCTGTGACATACGGTAACCCTTTAATCAGACTTTGTAGGTTTATCTCTTCTACTTAATTGCATTAAT
Source organism: Kaempferia galanga (assembly GCA_037974795.1). Classification (NCBI taxonomy): domain Eukaryota; kingdom Viridiplantae; phylum Streptophyta; class Magnoliopsida; order Zingiberales; family Zingiberaceae; genus Kaempferia; species Kaempferia galanga. The sequence continues at coordinate 1,204,820 of JBBPFP010000126.1, read as the reverse complement.
TTACCATTAGTGATGTGAGTATGTTATATATACATTTAGACCTTTATTGATGCACATTTGTTTATATTTCTTATTTATGATTTATACTATCGTACTCTATTCTTTAAATTGTTTAACATGACTACTTGTTTTATTCGAAGATCTGCTCCTTCTTTGCTTTTATTGACAAGGTGCGATAAGGAGCAAAATCGGACAAAAGAACTCAAGCCACTTCCTTCTAATATATGAGTTCATGACCCGAACTCTACATTTTTGGTGTTTGTTAATGTAGATTTGAGTGAACTAGAGACAAAGAAACTACTTGAAGTACTTAGCCTTCATAGCAAGGTAGTCGGAAACACCATTGATGACATCAAAGAAATTAGTCCTGCACTATGTATACATAGAATTTGCTTGAAGATGACCATAAGTGCTCAGTTAAATAGAGAAAATTAAATCTTAACATGAAAGAAGTTGTCAGAGCAGAGGTACTCAAACTTCTTGCTATAGGGTTATTTTTGCTTTTGCATCATTAGATTTTAAAGACTATTTAAATTATTTGTTTTGTTGGTTTTAAGGAATTATTTTGATTAATAAATTTTTCTAAAGTTTCTTTTCCCAAAAATGGCTAATTTTGGATGCTTATTTTCTTGGTATTCTATTGAATCAACAAATCTTTAGAAGATTAATTATTTCTAATGTTCCTGTTTGAATCTAGGATTCAATAGTTCCATTCGATCAGTTGGTATGAGAACTGAACTAATCTGGTGTAATCATGCTGCTAAGAAGATGGCAACGTCATAACAATGTTTATGAATGTGATATGGAGTGGCAGGTTTAAGAGATGATTGATGAACAATTTGAACTAGTTCTGCGGATCATGATGATAACAACGATGACAAGAAATCAAAATAGTGAAAATCTAATTTGATGCAATAATAATCAATGACCAAACTTAGATGTAGAGGCTGGTGATGGTGAAGAGGTTCCCAATAAAAGTCATAGAGTAGTAGAAGAGGAAGATCGTAGGAGTTGAAAGATGGGTATGAGAATTGAAATTCTTGAGTTTCATGATAGACTACAACCTAAGGAGTTTTTGGATGGGCTAAATTTTATTAAGGAAATTCTAAACTTTAAATGGTTATCAGATGACAGGTGTGGTAAGATCAAAAACCCGCTAGAGGGGGGAGCTTAATAGCACTAGTCACTTTTTTACTTTTTTGTAAAACGATCAAGAAAATGTAATAGAAATAGAATTAAGAGAAGAACAAAGAAAACAATACTAATAACTTTGTTTTTTACTTGGTTTGAAGCCTTTGATCACTTCTACTCCAAGGCCCGCACTCATTAAATGCTTTCTTTGGGCAATCTACTAAAACGTCGAATGATTACAAATGTATGGAATTGGAAGAACAATAAACAAAATGATTATACCAAAAACTTAGAGTAATATCTTAGGCATTATCATTGGAGCAGCGTTTGAGGATCGATGAGAGCTTTTCGGAACAGCGCGCAAGCATGGAAGTCATAGAGAATTATTATCTCTTGTTGTTGGTAGAACCCTCTTTTTATAGCCTTGTCCGGGTGCCTAGACTATCCCCGAGTGCCCCTATTAGACTGATGTGGCATCCTCTCATCAAAACACTATCCGACAACTTTTATCCTTACACAGGCGCCTAGACCGCTCCCGACACCTGGACATTAATGTGTGCTAGCCAATTAGAGCGTTCCAACTCATCTGCAAAGCCTGGACCTCCTGGTGCCTATACCCTGTCCGATCGCCTAGAAGCCCCTTTTCTAGCTAATCTTCTAACTTCAATTTTCTACACTACAGAGTTAGCACAACAAGCAAAATATACCATTATAAATAAATTTGACAGTCTCGAGACTGTCAGGTTCTGACTTTCAGATTTTTAATGAAACTCTGGATTAAATTGATGCTTACTGTTTCCTCAATAGGGAACACATTCTCACCTACTCCTCTTAGAAAAGTTTACCATTTTGTCAAACACCTATTTGGACTTTTCCTTTACATCTGACCTTGACCTCCAGGACTTCTGCTAGATGTCCAATTCTTAACTCTCCTAGACTTCTGCCTGAGGTACGCAACCCCCAGACTTCCGCTCGATGTCTTCGATCTTCCAAAACTTTGGCCCAGTCCACTCAATCAATACTTTGTGCCCAGTCCCTTGACCAGGACTTCATCGTCTAGCCTCAACTAGGTCTTTCCTACACACTCAGGTAAACTTGTTAGATC
>JBBPFP010000126.1:1173128-1187957 GCA_037974795.1 Kaempferia galanga | reverse complement strand
ACCAAAGTCGCCGAGCAGGCGCAGGAAAGCCAAACTGAAATTAATTTTAACGAACCACTTACCTCTTCGCGATCGAATACGACACAGATCGAAGATGATGCCGGCCAAGAATCGGATCAGCAGCGGCGAGAGGAAGACGAAGACGCGCAGGCAGGTTTAGGGCTTTCCAATTTGAAGTTTAAACTTATATAAAAGAAAATAAAATCCGATTTGGAAAATTTTGTTAGTTTGGAAAATTTTGCGCTTCGCCCAAAAGCGAGCAAACGCTTCGCTTTTGCGCGAAACGCAGCGAAGCATCTCCAAAGCGCAATAGTTGCGCATCGCCTCTCTTCGCGCTTAAGTGAGCGAAGCGCGCGCTTGTGACAACTATAGTTATAAACAATTAAACCAGTTACGGGTTTAATTGATTATAATTTGATTAAAACTATAATTAAATTAATTTGATTTAATTAGTAAAATTGCCTTTAGCTTAAATGTATGTGATTATTTATGTGATTATTTATGTGATTATTTATTAATTTAAACTAATGTTTATACAATTAATTGATTAAAATTGATTAATTGATAAAAGTTAATTTAGATCATCAATCCCTTAAGTCATATATATATATATATAAGTATTGTATAAAGAAGAATAAATGTAGGGTCACAAAGAAGGGTTTATTATACACAACTTATCATGCTTTGCAAGAGGCTATTTCCGAAAGTCAAACTCATGATCTTCAAGTCACACAACAGTCTTCATATATAAGTATTGTATATAAGTACACATAATAAGTTATACAAAATATTAATAGTTCTAAAGATCAAAATATATTTCACAAAATATTAATATTTCTAAAGATCAAAAACAGATTTTAAAATATTGATATTTAAAACAGACATTTTAAAACATGAAAACAGATTGATATTCTAATATAGACTATAATAAGACATTAAGAATTGACATTTAAAAATTTACAAATTTGATAATTTTAGGTAATTTTGAAAAGGATTCTTTAATTAATTTTAATAAATCTCAATATCATACTCGCATGATCCCGAAACGGTCATGTTTCAATCAACACCAAAAACTCTTATTCAAACCTTGAAGTACAATCTATGTGTGGTATGGTTTGAAATCTCATACCATGTCGAATGAAACGGTCGAAATTGTAGTTTCGGTAAATCACCAAAACTCGATACCACGTAGAAACCAAGGTTTAAATTTTTGATCGGTGTCGTAGTTTCAATCTTTGATTGAAAATTCCAATATTATGCTAATGCTATGATGTATGGTGACGATGACATATTGGAGTTTGCAAGAGGAAGGAAATTAAGAGAAAGAAGAAAACATTGTCTATGACTCTATTGAGTTTCAATAATTTATCAAAATAATATGATTCAACTATTTCGCCTCGCATGGTACAAGATTTAAATCATGCTTGGCATATACACTGTCTCCTTCCTATGGTTCATTTTCTTCCTTCTTCAACTTTAATTCATTATCAACACTATGCATCAAAACATTGGCACAATACCAAAATAGTATCGTTTTAGTCAAAGACGGAAAATTTGACATGGCTCGAAATTTTGAATCTTGATGCCTAGATAGCATTAGCATTATTCAACCAGAAACATGGGCCAAAAAAGGTACAGCAAGCAAAAAATATAAAGTAGGCCCTGAAACAGTTTGCACTAGACAGCTAAGAAAATACATCTAGTGAAAACTGACCAATGCTTCAAACTTATTCTCTGCAGTGACAAATGGTAGATTAGTCTCGTCAGCTACAGCAGTTGCAATTTTCACGTCAAACCTGAAGTAATATGCAAGACAAATGATGTTTACATATCTGGAGTATTATGCACAGGAAAACTCATCATACTAGATATCGAAGTTAATGTAAAAAAAATATCAAAAGTACATCACTGGAACTAGCAAGAGAAGATCAAATAGACAAACCAGGATAGAACAAACTATAGGACGGAAGAGTGTTTGTTAGCTTTGATATGAACTCAGCAAATGGTCAAGATATAGATCCCTGCTTTCATGGTTCACAAATACCATGCATAATGCCCCCTCCCCTCAGGTTATGGTGCAACGGCAGGCCGCCCATGCAGCCTCCCAAGCACTCAGGGTTCGATTCACCGCTACAACACACCGTAGATCATTTTCCTCCCATAGAATGACAATTGGGTTGTTGGCCCATCTATTGTGAGCACTTCCGGATTTACCATGATAGTTGGTGAAAAACTTCCATGGCCAGGCCAGCCATCCTTGGTTGGTTTGAATGGCTGGGATACCTGGTGCTTACTAAAAAAAACAAATACCATGCAGAATCCTACCTTCTACAGTAGAGCTTAACTAAAAGATTAACACACAGTTAATCATGATGATCTATAATATAAACAGTGAAGCACTTCCCAAGTTACTCTCGTCTAGGCTAGCTATGTAGTTGAAAGACATTATGAGCTTAAGGATCAGAACTCCACATTAACTATAGAGCACGTTCGACATCGACGGTTTAAGTAAATAATAACCATAAATAATACATATACAAAGAGCTAAAAGAATGTGGGTTTAGGCATGATGTTTGCAATTAAGTGCTTGAACCAACATTCAAACCGTGTTTGTTGGAATAAAACACCAATTCTACCACTAGGATAAGGGTTAGGCAGGATATTTTAAATGGGGAATGTCATTTATAGTCATGAGTTAGCCTATGTTCTTTCTGAGGATGTAAGTAAATCCCAATCCAATGCTCACAAGTTATCATAACAAAGAGTTCAAATTGTTGTAGCATCTTTCATCTTTGAGATAGATAAACATCAGTCAAATATCACAAGCAAAACCCAAACTTGAAAACATAAGGCAACAATGTCCGGATTGTGGAACAAAACATACCCTCTTTTGGTGTTTAACCCAGTACCTACAGCAGTACCACCTTGGGCGAGCTGCTCATGACAAGATATAATCAAGAAAATACTAAAGAACAAAGTCACAGTGGAGTTACTAGTGGAGTTACTACCTGATACATGCGAGGCAGAGAATCTGTTATTCGAGCAATACCATATTTCACCTACCAAATTTAGGGTACATTATCAAAGCTGACATAACAAGATACTCATTAAATACAAAATATAAGACATAATTATTATTAAAAAAAATTAGAAATACCTGTGTGGTATAACCACTGAATTCCTGGCCTAGGGTAAGAGGAGTGGCATCTTGAGTATGTGTTCGACCAATCTTAACAATATCTTTGAATTCTAGAGACTGAAAAAAAAGCAGTATGAAGCTTAAAGTTAAATTAAAACTTCACACCACTTTAGTTTCTGAATAACTCAAGAAAAAAAGGTCCTTAGATGCCACAAGCAGATAAATTGCATCAAATTCCCTCCCAAACAAGTGCAATATCAGTATAGATTTATATAATGAAATCATTAGTTACTAAATATAAAAGTTATTATTGAGTAGAACCACGTGCTTTAGAACTCTAAATCTAGAAATATTTTCTACTACATTACTTTTGGGTCCTTTTGGTTCAATTTCTAGAAATTTTTAAATTCAATCCAAATAAGTCCAGCAGTTTTCAGTCAAAACTAAGACCTCAAACATACTATCATGAAAAGCATAAAGAAAGGAGGTTAACAAGAGCGCTTGGCCACAACCAACAGAACACAAAGTAACTAGAAAGAACTACCAAGAAAATGTATATGAAGAAATCTGGTAATGTGCAACTTATATGTATGCAAGAGAAGGGGTATCAAGACTCAATAGTACATTTAAATAAGATAAAAAGATCTTGACCTTGGAATCAAGTGAGCTGTGCAATTTCTTCAAGCTTGGTATAAAGCAAGAATTAATTTCCACAGCTGCAGCAATGTGCATTACCTGAAAACCAAATCTTCCATTAGAATTAACTGCAATTGTATTCAAACAAAGTATACAAAAAGTTTACAAGAGTAAACCTAATGGATCATGCATCAGCAATACATGAAATTGTTTATAAATCAACACGAGGGCATAATCAAAATAAACAAAACTTTCTTTCATAATCATATGCTTTGAGAATATAGCAGCCTTGTTAAAGGGGGAAAATGTCAAAAGTACAAGAGATTTAAGTTTAAAGAAAATTATGTTTACCGTTGGAAAGGTATCATTTGATGATTGAGACCTATTGACATGATCATTTGGATGCACAAACTTATCACCTCTTTTATGACCAAGAATTTCAGCTGCTCTATTTGCGATAACCTGAAGATTAACAGTTAAAATGTTAAATACAACATAATATAAGGAAATATAGAAAGGCAGGTTAGAAAGTTGTGTGTCAACATTTAAGGGGTTAAATGTCAATACTGAAGGGGTAAGAGGTTATTTGTAATATCTCATATTCATCAATAATATATAAAAACAAAGAGGGCTAACCTAGGGTTTCTTGAGAAGGAGGGAATCTTAATTTTACTCTCAGTGTGGTATCAAAGTTATCGCCTTCTCCCTTGCATAACCTGTCTCTGCATTGATCATCCATGCATTCATGCAAGTTCCATCCATCAACTAGACATCTCTTAATATTTCTCATTGGCATTGATCATTCGCATGATTGTGTGAGCATATGTCCATGCAAGTTTCATCCATTGAGAAGCCCTTTGCTTTGCATTCCTCTTCTCTTCACATCCAGCATCGCATGTTGTAAATATAGCCTACAACAACTATTTCAACTAGCACTGCCCTTTGTCTCCTCCAAGTGTTCTTCACACGAGGTCCTCTGTGCAAGTCTCAGAAGACACTAGGACCTGGTTCATCCATGTCATCACTAGAGTCCTTGGTGACATGATCACACATCAAGAGTAGTTGGTTGTTATTATTTGTAACTTCGCCAAAGGTATTCCTGTGTGATTCTCTCCATTGTGGGTGGTGTCCATCTGTCTGCTTTCACACTCAAGCCCTCCAAGGAGTTGTCTTGGTCCTATTTGGTTTTCAGTAATGCCTTCCTCTTAGATGTTGAAGCAGACTAGAGAGCCTTCCTCTTGGTTGTCGGAACACACGGTAGCACCAATTTCAATTGTCAGGACTAGTGCAGTGTTGGCTTCCTTCATCAAAGCATCAAACACACGACAGAACCTCCACCCATAATCTCAATGTTTATGTCCCCACATGTTTGTCATTTCGCACATCATCATTGCAAACTAAACCTTTGTGCATGTTTCATTCGACATATCATTGTTGCTAGTTGTGTCTTTGTGCGTGTCATTCTACGCACCATCATGGTTAGTGAAGCCCCATGCACGTGCATCATTTCACACAACCTCGTTGCCAATCAAGTGAGATATCATCCTCGTGTATCATTTTGTGGATCTCAAATCGGATGAGTCCTTTCTCCACATGTACCATTCCACAGAGACTTTAAGTGGGATCAATTCTCTCAGTGTGCATCATTCATTGAAAACCTTAAGCCTAATTAGTCCTCTTAGTGTGTCATTTTTGAGACCCGAAGCAAGATCAATCCTCATCTCTCTGTGTCATTTTGCAAACTAAAGCTAGATCGCTCATCCTCTTTCTACATACATCATTCTACAAACATCTCAAGCTAGATATCATCCCCACATGTTTGTCATTTCACACATCATCATTGCCAACTAAACCTTTGTGCAAGTTTCATTCGACATATCATTGTTGCTAGTTGTGTCTTTGTGTGTGTCATTCTACGCACCATCATGGTTAGTGAAGCCCCATGCACGTGCATCAATTCACACAACCTCGTTGCCAATCAAGTGAGATATCATCCACATGTATCATTTTGTGGATCTCAAGTCGGATGAATCCTTTCTCCACATGTACCATTCCACATAGACCTTAAGTGGGATCAATTCTCTCAGTGAGCACCATTCATTGAAAACCTTAAAGCCTAATTAGTCCTCTCTTAGTGTGTCATTTTTGACACCCTAAGAAAGATCAATCCTCGTCTCTGTGTCATTTTGCAAACTAAAGCTAGATCACCTCTACTCTCCTCCTAGTGTCATTGGTTGCATGAAGCTACGGGTCTTCCCTTAGCATTCGCATTCAATTAGAGATCTGAGCCCTGGATGCTTTACCATGCATGAGGTTCTGGGGATCTAAAGACTTTCTTAGCAGCTTCGGTTCAGCTCCTAATGGTTACATGGCAGTGAGGAGTGCTACTGCTAATACTATTCTATTGACCGTGATCCTCTTTCTACATACATCATTCTACAAACATCTCAAGCTAGATCATTCCCATCTCTCTAAAAAAGTTGAATATATTTATAAAAAGATGGTCTCTACAATATATTAAGACCAACATGAGGGGAGTGTTAGGGAGCTATGTGTCAATATATAAGGGGTAAAGGGTTACTTGTGATATTCCTTATTTTTTTCAATAATATATAAAGGTAAAGAAGACTACCAACATTGCTCGAGGAAATTTATTTTTTTCCTCCATAAGACACGATTTTCATATTCATGGCCAATCAATCAATCATCTACGATGCAATAGTTAGGCCCTCCAAACGATTAACCAGGCCTCTAAGATTTAAATCCTCTGGTGGAATGGCAAACCTAAGAACGTTGGTCGCTTAGGCTTCCCGATTTAACTTGGTGACCGGTGGAAAATTTCCATGGGGTCGGTTGATTCGAAGAATTGGATACCTAAATTACCAAAAAATAATAGTAATAATAATGATCGATGACTAGATTCTTCATGGGGTAGTAAATATGTATTCAAACTATAAGATTAATAAAACATTAGATTTCTAAGTATGTGTCACCATCATCCTAGTCATCATCAAGTCATATCTGTCCCAACTATTTGGGTTGGATACAAGAAGTTTATCCTTTCATTAATCTCCATCGTTAATAAAATCTCTAAATACAAGTAATATTATATTTTCTCTTTATATAATTTCAAATATATCATGAATAACTTTTAATAATAATTAATTTATAAAGTAATATCAGTAACCTAATTTTTAATATTAACTTCAAGTTAATTAATATATACTTAAATTTTACTATGGTGGTTTATTTTGAAAGCAAAGTATATACTATTATTAATTAACAAATTCCCCAATATTAGTCAACTATACATTAATTAAGTGTAAATATAACTCTGATTAATTTTATGTTAACCACAAATTAAACAATAATAGTAAATAATATTAAAGAACAACTGATAATTTTAGATATTAGAAGTAAATTTCTATAACAAAATTATGAGTATACTCTTATAAGTTACAACTTATAATTAAAAATAGCTATATTATTTATAAATTTGTAGTCATATAGATAATCAATATGTACATGATATATTCAAGAAGTATATTAATCAATTCATATTCCAGAATATAAAAATGATATATAAGTATCATACAATGTATGACACAATATAACAATGTACCACACTTAAAACTTGGTTTAGTATTTTAGAATCACAAGACTTCATCTCTTATATTGGAGAAAAATTATCATCCTAAATAGATTGATAGACTAGCACACATAGGTGCCCAAATCTCCTAAGGAGACTGCCCCAATATGATTCTTATCTAAAACGTTGGTGAATGTGACCTCTTGGATACACAATGAAAAAGCCGTTAGACGAGATGATATTCCGAATGAGGTATGTAAATGCTTAGGGAAATAAGGTATTGAATAGTTTACAAAATTATTTAACATGATATTGAAAATGAAAAAAATGTGATCAATGAAGGGTAAGTACCCTAGTTCCCTTATATAAGAACAAGGGAGATGTACAAATTTATGCAAACTATAGGTGTATTAAACTAATAAGTCATACCATGAAACTTTGTGAAAAAGTAATAAAAAAAGATTAAGGAAGGAGATCACGGTGATCGAAAATCAATTTGGGTGGAAGGTCAACAATAGAAGCTATACATTTTCTTAGACAACTAATTGAAAAATATCAAAAGAGCACAAACAAGATCTACACATGGTATTCATTTACTTAGAAAAGTTTATGATAGAGCCCCGTCAGAAATTATACAGAGAATTCTAGAAAAAAGATGTGTTAGCGTAACATATATTGAACCAATTAAGAATATGTATAAGCATATAACGACTAAAATAAAGACTTCATACGGAGTAACTGAAGCATTTCCAAAGATAGGGTTACATCAAGGATCAACTTTAAATCTCTATCTTTCTATACTAATTATGGGCAAACTCACTACACACATTCAAGATACAGTATCGTGGTGTATATTGTTTACGAATGATATTATTTTGGTAGATAAAATAAGTGAACGAGTAAATACTAAACTAGAATCTTGCCGAGAAACACTTGAAGGAAAATGTTTTAAGCTTAGTAGAATAAAGACATAATATATGAAATTTAAGTTTAACAATATTAGACGTAATGTAATAATTGTTAGGTTAGGAGATGACGAATTATTTGGAATTGAGAACTTTAAATATTTAGAATCATTTTTGTAAAATAATGGAGGAATTGAGAGAGATGTCTTATATAGAATACAAGCAGGGTAGTTGAAATAGAGGAGAGCATCGGGTGTTTTATGTAATCGTACATTAAAGTTCTACAAAACCATAATTAGACCGGCTATGTTATATGGAGCTGAATGGGCTATGACTTTAGCACATGAGCAGAAGATGAGAGTTATAGAGATGAGGATGTTAAGGTGAATGTGTGGACATACAAAGATGGGCAGAATAAAAAATAAGAGCATTAGAGAGAAAGTTTACATATATTGAGGAAAAACTCTATACGGCACGTTTAAGATGGTATACTTTGACGATGTGAAACTATGACAAACACGCATATCAAATAAGAGGAAGAATAAAAAAGACTTGGTTAGTAATAATAAAATAAGATAAAATTTATTTAATAGGAGATAGAACTCAATGGTGTAAAAAGATCCATATAGCCTACCCCACCAATGGGATAAGCTTGGTTATTGTTGTTAGTGTATGTCCTCATCGTTACTACCTCCCTTTCATTGTTACCTCTATTATCATGGCTAACACCACTTAGTAAACCCATTAACTACCTAGCTACTTCTATTGCCACGGTTACTACCACTGAGTACAACAACAACAACAAGTCTTATCCCACTATGTGAGGTCGTCTATATAAATTCTTCTATGTCATTAGACTCTATACTCTATTATATCATCACTTATATTTAAATAAATTTTATCGTGTTTTATCATTGCTAACCATGTCTTCTTTGGTTTTCTCTTCCTCATTTAATGTGCATATTTATCGTAGTTTTACATCGTTTAATTAAAGTATTTATCTGTCCTCAAAGCACGTGTTCGTACCATTTTGAATGTGTCTCCCAAAGTTGTCCCTCGGTAGGCTCTAATATTTTCATTTCTTATCCTATTCATTCACGCATGTTCACTTAATATTTTCAACTCTGCAACTCTTATCTTTTGCTTATGTATTCGAGTCATGGTCCAACATTCAATTTCATATAACAAAGCAGTCTAACCGCCTATTTATAAAATTTCGCTTTAAGTTTTAGAAGTACTTTACAATCACAAAGAACACTTGATGCTCTCCTCAATTTTATTCATACTTCACTCAACCACTCTATATTTTTACAAAAACTTAAAATTCTCAACTATAAATAATGCATCGTCACCAATCTTAATAATTGTCTTATAATATCTAATATTGTTAAACTTAAATTCCATATATTCTATATTTACTCTACTAAACCTACCATTTATTAAACTCATTAATTCCACTAACACCGTCTTCATCATCAAACCCTTTAGTTCTTGCCATTTAGGAGCAGCTACATAGGTCTTATTCTCTATCAAACTTAAGGAAAGGCAACATGACAACCAATTCAGATCAATGACTCTATAAGGAGACCTAGGCAGCTGCCTAGGAGGTTTCAATAACCTCTGCCTATTAGGCAGTCTCCTATAACTACGTGTTTAATGGTCTAGGTAGACAGCAACGTAAGCAAAGAGCTATATTAGATTAGGAAATGTTGTCACCCAAGCACCCACAATTCGATTCCTAAAGATTTTTCCTCCAAATGGGATGCACAACCAAATTACCCAAACGACTGATAGGAAACTTTAGTAAGATCGAGCGGGTCGCACTGGTTCGATATGGTTAATCATTTTTTTAGATTAGATTAGGAAGCCAATTCAATGATAAGACAAAAGTCAATTCAATGGATGGATGGAAAAGGTCATATATTGCAATATGATGAAATTAATTATGAACATATCGTGTTTTCTCGCAAAAAAATTTATCATTAAGAATTGTATGCTTTATTGCGATTTTTGTTCTTTTAGTTGCAAGGTGAAATAGGATGTGTTTTGTTGTTGTTAAGTGTTTAGCAATTTTTAGCATGTGCTCTTGCGATTTGATATGATTTAAGAATTTATAATTATAAAGTAGAGAGTATATCCTATTTTAACAATATTTTAATGTAGGCCACATCGGCCCTCGCAGACTACCCAGAGGATTAGGTAATTGGTTAACCTCCTACCACTTAGAACCGCTTTTCAATACCTTATTCAAAACTCTTAAATCACATTTAAGATTAACCAAAGTTTTCTTAGGTCTCCTACCTATTACAACTTCAATTCTATCCATTAATCAACTATGAACATCTTTGGAAATTCTGGTGCAATTATTTTAAATTGTTGCTGGATAAATAAAAAATTTCATTATTGTCTATTTTGAATAGATAGACATGTTTTTTATACTGATGGAAACATGAAGCAGAAATGTTGAACTTCACAAATTCTAGTAAAACAATAAATGAAATGAGAATTTTGCAGTACAAGAATAAAAAAACTATTAGCAGATGACAATGAGTAACATGAACAATAAAGATTAATACATGTAGCTGCCAATTTGCTTGTGTCAAAGATTATGCAGTTAGACCTCCCTAGACTAACCTCATTCGCATTCATGTTGCTTTGTGTCCCACTTCCAGTTTGCCAAATGACAAGTGGGAAATGATCATTCAATTTACCCTCAGCAACTTCTTGAGCAGCTTGCATTATTGCTTTTCCAATAGTTGGATCAAGACCATACTCCATATTTACCTTCATAAGTGTTAGATTAAGGTGTGTAAATGAACAAAGGGCCAGCATTGTTCCATGCAGTGTAAAATTCGCATTTTGAAGAAAACTAGTATTAGAGAAAAGGAAATGACAACTAACAGAAACATTTAATATCCTGCATTGACCTACACTTTCTCTAGCATCAACATATCAAAAATTGAGAACCTAGGCAACTGACATAATTACTAAGCGAATTCTTGCATTTCAAGTGGTTTAAAAGATAGACACAATAAACAAATAAGAAACAGATGCACAAAATAAATGCAAGAAACCCTGTCCAAACATATATGAGAAAGACAAGTAGTCATAAGCGCGCACACATATATACAATATGTTAGTTAACTAATATATGATTTTCCATATATCCAACCAAATTATTGTTTTCTTCAAATGAGAAATGATTCTCATGTACCTAAGCAATAAATTAATTTTTATGTCTAGTCAAAATAAGGTTGATAAGCTATATGTTATGATTTCCATTGTAGGATCGTGTCCACAATATTGGCAACAAATGGAAACACCGAGGCTTCAATATCAGAACAAGGTAGAATCAACAACAATGATGGTGGCAACAACAAGAGTAAAATAGTCTTCACTGTGAAGTAAATAATGGTTTATGGAAGCAGATGGCATAATCAGGCAAGGAGCACAAGGAGAGAGGAAGAGAGAGAGATAGTTATGTTGTCTAGTTAAGATGAAGACAGCCCAAATAGAAAAGGGAAGAGAAAGGAATCATTTCCCTCATCTATTTTTGTTGAAATTCAGAAATTAAGGAAAGAAAAGACATTTTGGATTTATTTTCTCAGGTGAAAGAAGGGAGAAAGAGAGGAAAAGTGCTGAAAAGTCCTTTTAAAAACTGTATGAATGACAAAATCAGAGTTGTAAAATTGTTATTTTCTTACATTTCATATTACAAAGAAATACCTACCCCCCCCCTTCATTTCTTCCCCTCTTCCCTCGCCAAATGTTCTCCCTTTCTTTCCTCTCTTTTTGGCCTCAACAAGACACTGACTTAAAGAGAGGATGAGAGCTGTGGTTTGGTCTTCCTTCTAGCGATTTATTTCTCAAGTGACTGTATTCTTCCATTAGGTCAGGTGTTCGATCATAGACAATGTTTTCATCCTTCTTCCTCTACCTTTTCCTCCCTACATTCCTCTATCAATACCTTTTCTTCTTTCAAATTATCTAGATCCAAGTTGTCAAGTCCATATAACAAACTCTCTCCATGAGTAAGCTGCTACATTCAAGATTTACTTTCTTTACTAAGGTTGAGTCTGCCCCTTTTCGATCAATCGGGAGGTGCATTGCATATTTTGGTAGCAGAATAACTTAGCAACATCTTCATTAACAAGGAAACAATTTCTACAATGTGTAACAAGTCAATCTTCCACCTTTTCACATGAAAGAGAATTGTTTAACAACTTGACGAGCCAAGAATTACCTGAAGAGTTAATAAAACATCATCCGTAGTTAATGTTTATAAAAGGATGCAATAATTACCTTCCAAATGGACCACGCTAGACAAACATAAAAGTTCCATTTTTCATGCCTCGACTCCACAACAGAAAGGAAGTTGATGGTACCCAGGTTATTTCCCTAGTGGTCGGTCTCGCTTCTCGACCGGCCAGCCTCAATTCCAGACTACTCAGGATCCCCGAGCACTTGACATCCTCGAGCACCCAGCATCCCCAAGCACTTCGCCTTCATTCAAACAACGTCCCATTCAGGCTCGAGAAAGCCTCTCAGGATTTTCAATCCCGAACACTCAGCATTCGTTCCCGAACACTTCCAATTCGCAAGTCTCCACAAGCACCTCCGATGTACCAATTTCATTCCACGAGTACTCAACCTTCGTTAGGCAATGTCCCACTTGGGATGGGACAGCTACTCAAGATCCATTCCTCGAACACTTGGTGCTCACCCAGTGAAGGACCATTGGGCTTGGGAGATACATCTTGAAGTTAGGTGTTTGGTCAAATCCGCATTCGGCTTCAATTTCCAACGATCTAGCGCACATGGGACATCCATGGAGATTCCCTTCAACGGTTGTCCCCTAACTTCCCCTCAAATCGATAGTTGATGGGCACATGGCATCCCAAGCAGAGATTCCTTTCAACAACCATCCCTAAACAGCCCCTCAAATGGATAGTCAATCGGTATGTCGTAGGCAATATGGAGATTCCCTTCAACGGTTGTCCCTAACCTCCCCTCAAATGGGTAGTTGTTGAAAATGTGGCATCTCACGTGGAGATTCCCTTCAACGATTATTGCCGTTTGGTTCCTTAACTATCTCCCCAAGGATAGCTACATGGATATTCCTTTCCGATGGCTATATAACAACCTATGGAGGCAAGTTAGCGTATAGTTTTCTTCTCAGAGGCGACTCTTTTTCATAGAACTCTCTAACACTTTAAACTCTTTCTCTCTTCCTCTCACTCTCACTCTTACTTTACGGATCTAGTTCTAACTTCGGCGTTAGAGTGGCCACACTAGTAATGCTAACCAACCCTAATGTTCTTTGCTCCATAGGCCATCGAAGCTTAGCCACCTCGGAGACTACAATAACTTTGATTCAAAAGGAGTTCAGGCGAGGACCACCTCGAGCAAATAAAAAGGACACCGTCAGATACCAAACGACACATCTCAGAAAATTAATAGAAATAAGCACAATAAAACACCTTGGCAGCACACTTTTTAAGAACACCAAATGCCCTAATGATCGGTGCTGGCATCTGCTCCCGTTCCCCGCCAATATCAAAGTTCTGAAGCGATCTTTGCGTCTGTGCACCCCACAATCTAAAAAAAAGTATCGAAACCACTTAGAAAAATAAAAATAAACATAAACATATATCGGGCATGAATGAACGAATCAAGCGGTAAAGAGATTGATCCCAAAAAAATGAATGATATCTTTGGATGGCGTTGTACTTGTCGACCGGGACCAAGATAGGACCGAAGGTGTCCCGTTCCTCCCTGAACGAATTTGACATGGTTTGGAGCGACGCTGAACGAAGCATCAAGCTCGCCAACGGTGGAACCGCACCAGATCGGCCCCCCAGACGCCGCGCTGCCGCAATCATCATCACCATCTCCGACCTTCCCGGCGGCAGCCTTTGGGTCTGAGAAAAAGGAATCGCCCGCTGCTGACCTGTGCGCACGATCGGGGACGAAGGCGATAAAATGGAAGGAACGGGCGACGCGTGGGTCCGAACGGCGAAGGGTTTGTCCGCGGGAAGAGAAGCTCGGGAGGAGGATCGGCCGCAGTGAAGAGGTGGGAACGGGGCAGTGAGGAATGAATAAGGTAGCGGCGATGGGTGGGCTAGGCTAGGAGAAAAACTGAGGATTTTTAATACCCTAGACGGAAATAAAAAAAATTTAAAAAGTTTTCGGTAGGAAAATTTTTGTAGCTTTGTACATCATATATAGATCACTCTTAATCCTTTTGATCTGTATTATTAGATCAGATCGGGAATTCATATATTAATCCCTCTTAATCTGATCTAACGGTCTATATTTTATGGACCAAAAGTAGTCCACAAAAATATGGACTAGAGGATCCCTGCTCTTATACAGGACGGCGTAGGAAATATTTGGAAATATCAAAATCACGTAACTCTCATATTGCTAGAATTAAGTGAATATATAGTATTTCATATGTCATTCTAAAGTAGACCTGACCACAGTTAAGAATCGACAGTTCGACGGTTCGAAACTGACGGTTCGACGATTCGGAACTGTCAGTTCAATGGTTCATGGTC
>JBBPFP010000126.1:1151036-1161482 GCA_037974795.1 Kaempferia galanga | reverse complement strand
AAATGCGTGCATATTGGAAAGCGTGAAGAGGATGATATCTACGATAGACATCGAGGACCCCTATTTATAGCGGGCTCTCATCATCTGGCACATGCGATGATGTGTTTGAACCAATGACGAGGTGTCACGTGTGACACCAACCAATGGTGGGCTGCCACGTGGGCTTTGACACCTGGTTGCATCAGGTACGTTGCCTCCTGACACATGTCAGAGATTTGTATCGCGTTCCATACGCGGTAGTCTTCTGTTTGACCACGATCGGCTATGGTGTACTAAGCGAACCGACGGAGCTAGAGAATCTGACCGGCCGAGCGAGTCAGGCCGCCCTGTAACCTCTACAAAATATGTTGATGGTTAATCTGAGCTGACTGAATTGCTTGCGCATTTGGGCAGGAATGTCTCTGAAAACCTAATCTTTTGGTATGACTGTTCTATGGTTATCCTGATTGAACTGACTTATATTTGAATTTTGCTGAACTGCTGGACGTAACTGACTAAAGTAGTGGCCTAAGCGGCTGGTCATTAATGTTATACTAAGTTGGCAGATCTGACTAGCCAAACGGAGCATCGCTGAATTGGCAGATCTGACCGGCCGAATAGAGCACCACTGAATTGGCAGATCTAACCGGCCGAATGGAGCACCGCTGAATTGACAGATCTAACCGACCAAACGGAGGACCGTTCGGCCTGTCCGACTATCTTATCGGCTTATTCATCCTGCCACGAGGACTTAGGCTGCTTTATTCGCTAAGTGTAGCGACCTACGTCGTATTTCTCGCCACGTGGTGCTAGGCTGACTCTCCTCGTTTGCCACGTGGCGCCTTGCTGGAATCCACGACATCCTCCACGTGGCCCTTCTGATCTTACCGGATCAGCAATCTACTATTTCTTTTATATATAAATGGCGAGCTTTCTCCTAGTATCCTGATTTTATCCCTAATTTCCTATTTTAAAAATAGAGAAAAAAAGTAATTATGTAGCTCCTCCATCAGTCTGATTGATATGTCAAGGTGCTTATCTAGAATGAAAAGGGCAACTGATTCGGTATTGCGAGTCTGGTTTTCCAACTATCAACAAATTATTTTGGTGGAATAGTAGTTGTAATTCTTTCCACTTGAAAGCATTAAATGAAGTATATTCAGACAAAGGTTACCCTTAGAATGCTTTCTGGCTTATCACAACTTAGATACACCTTCAATAAGCCAAAGTAAGTGAACATTATGACACCCTTGTGGGTTGATAATGAGGTTAAGGTACAAAAAGTAGGTTTAGTCTCAATAAGAAATCATGCATGATGGATATAGAATGAAGACTATAAAGTGGGAGGGAAAATGAAGGAGTCAAAATAATCAAAGTGAAATATAATCCAAAAAATTAGTGACATATGAAATTTGAGAAAACATGAAGCCAGAATAAAATAAATTAACAAATGCCTAACTCTTATTTTCTCAGCAACTTCACCAAATTTCTTCACTGGTTCATCCTTTTTTTATGCTGTCTAATGAAGAAAAAAATAAATTGTGTGAAAAAAGAACATAAGACATGCAAGTCCATTGGCAAATCCTTAAAAATGAACCATTTTTAGCACTAATCCATCTTAAGGCCTAAAACATTTGAACAATGTTACTTTGAAGCTTGAATTATTGGGTACTTATAACCTAAACAAGACTAACTAAACTGGGAATCAAGGCAAGCAGATAAAGAAATGGAGAAAATTCCAAGAAATAAACAAAAGGAACACACTATCAAATGATAATGTCAATTAAGAATCCCACATTACTAAAATGGCAGATGACTAATTGATACATATACAAAATACTAGAGGATAAAAAGCTTCTGATCAAAAGGGAAGAGTTTTAAATGGATTAAATAAATAAATAACACAAAGTGTGAGTCTACAATGTCATCAGATGGTTGTAAATTAAAATTCTCAACGAATATATGAACTGAGGTACTGGAAATAGTGCTATCGTATTGTAAATCAAGAGACCATTGAATGAAACCCGAGCATCATCTCTAATAATGACCGTGCAATGCAACAATTTTGGTAAACATTAGCAGCAGATTGTTGTTTATTTAGCAAAAGAAATGGTCAAATTTAGTCCAAAAATCATCGGAGGAATGTAGATGAGCACAAGCTCCATTTTAGCTTGGCTCTTCAGATCCAGTGATCCATATATACTGGCACAGTATTTGTTTTCAGAATAATGAGCAACTTCACAGGTGTATGAGAGATTAGTATAAGCTACCACCAAATCGAGGAAACAAATTCGTTACCTCCCTCTTTCACTCAATCATGATAGACAGATCCTAATTGCAACAGAGGCAATAAATATCTCCATAAGTTCAAAGAAGTTGGTAGCATGGAATAGAGTTAGATTCACAAAAGAATTGTGCTGTAGAAGCAGATCAACAACAAGCGAACGCACCTGGGCCTTGTCGGCGAGGCGGACAACGAGTCGCGACACGGGGAGAGGGGATTCATAGACGAACGCGTGGTTGATGCACTCGTTGCGGAGGTATCGGGAAAGGACACGCCCGTCGGCAGTGAGTCCGGCGATGGCGACGCCGATGTGGTCATCGATCTTGAAGACCTTCCGCTGGTGCGAGGAGAGGTCGGAGGCGGCCTTGTTGACGGTGGCGAGGATGACGTGGGAGGTGGATCGGAGGCCGACAGCCGCCGCACCCTGCTTGACGGCCTCCATGGCGTACTCGACCTGGAACAGCCGCCCCGCGGGGCTCCAGGTCGTGACGTCGGTGTCGTACTGGTTCCTGAACATACTCACCGAACTCTACTTCGTCGTCGGCGCCGTCCTCTGCTTCCGGAGACTGAAATGGCTGCTTCTTCGGCCGTCGCCGTCGTTGTTTCTAGGCATCAGTCCGTCAGATCGATTGCCTAGAAAGCAGTCCAAATCGCCTCGGGCCAGTGGACCACGTACACGCTTCAAGAGTCAATTACACTTTAGCCGCCAAAATTTGATATTATTTTTATTTAGCTCCTCAAAATTTTAAATATAGTCTAAACTAATTTAATCAATGCAAAATATCGATGAACGATGTATTATACACAATCTTACACCATTTTCATTAATCGAATCATGACATACAATTAATTCCTTTTTAAAAATTTCAATCTACATAATTGACAGAATAACATTATAAATTGTCTGTGTTGGATGTTATCCTAGTTTCACGCAGTATGCCATGAAAAACAATAGAAATGCTTAGATCCAATATAAAGTATGTAGCTTCTGCTTCGTAACATCGAATGAGTATCGAGCATGGTGATCCAGCCTTGCCTGCAGAAGACCATGTTTACGCACCGCGTAACAACCTGTTATGACTCATCGTTGAGCCAATGGCGAATCACATAGATCACGAAACCGAAACAGAAAGCTAGCGAACCCATGATCACCAGAATCTGAACCCACAGGTGAGAACTAAAGGCTTCTAATACAAAAGAATTCCACAACTCAAACCACACGATTGCAAATGTGGTTCCCACTAGAGCGCCTACCAGAATTTGGCTCGATGTGTGTAACTTCTGTGATACCCGAAGCCATGCCTGCAGGAACAGACAGAGTTTTCCGAACCATCAAATGGCAAGCAAAGTAAAGAAGGGCAGGTGAAATGTCGAAAATGTTGTGCAAGCTATCCTTTCGAGCAGCAGAGATTGCATCATGCCGAAAGGAATAAGATAAGCACTTTCAAGAAAGAAAACTATTTGTCAATTTCTGCCCTTTTTAGTTTTCATGAAGAATTCTTTTCAAACTTTGTTCAGCAATGTAACTCTTTTCGCAGCTTTCCTGTGTCTAATAACTTTATCATTCTTCTAAGAATTAATCCGGTTGGTAACAAAATAACATCATTGTTCATCACCATGTAAAGTAGTAACAACTGCTAGAGGCAAGAAATAGCGAAAGTTTCAGTATATACTAGTTGCAAAGAGTGAAATAGCCCCGTGTATAATATGTAAGCAAAGATGTTAGAGTTTTCCTTACCAGATAGGAGCCGAGAAATAAGGCGATACTCCCGACAGTTGCAGTAAATGGGTTTAATCCCATTGAGTGGAACACTGCATCAAAAGACAACCAAAAACTGATATTAATTTCTAAACATAAATTTCATGGACACAGAACAGGATGAAGAATAAGGTTACAAAGGTGCTGAAGTAAAAGAGAATGCTAATTGTATAAACCGATGAAACTGACTTCAGCGACATAAAATCCATTGTTTGTGGAAATAGCCATTACTCTTCATGGTATTGCATTCACGATTAAAATAACAATAAAACTAAAAACAGGTGATCACTTGTCACAGTAATTAGTATGCCCCTAGTTACAAACTCTAGATTAATTGAACAGCCGATACTATTATGTTGGACAAGGTTATCCATTAATAAAATTATGAGAAACATTTCCTATCAATATGCCCCCTCGTCGTTAAGGGGTTAACGGAGAAATAAAAACCTGGTAATGTGCTAAGCATGTACTTAGTTTTGACAGGAATAGGAGAAGGAATTCAACGTTCCCAAAAAGCCCTCTCCCCTATTCATTCACCAAGTTTTCTTTTCTACCAGCCAAGAAGCTTGGCGTGCTCCTCTACAGCACCATGGCCTCACTCCTCGAGCAACCTCCCATCAAATGGATGTAGATTGGTAAACACCATGGTGCTTTGTGGTTAGGTGGCCTCACTTGGTGCGCCTAGAGTGACTAAAGGTAGAGTGAGAAGAATGCGAATAATTCAGAATTGATTCCATCTGTTTCCACCCCACGGAACTCCAGTCTAGAACAAAACAATCCGAGATTTAAGTAAATTAATAACATTGTCAATATGAACAACAAACTAGAAATAACATTATCCAACAAACAATTTTAGTAGATTCAATTGCTATTGTTCTGATCCAGAAAAATCAGAGTAAGCGGTTTGCACATTCATAAAAGTCTTCATTTTTTTTTTTGTTCTGCAACACTTGAATCATCATCAAGGTATGGTCTGAGCAACTCAGCTCCGTAAACAAGGAAATATCAAATTCACGTGCCGAATCCCAACAAAAAGGATCACGTGCTTAGTGCATGAGCAGGTTGTCATTTCTCTGCTAACTCATTAACAGTGAGGGGACATTGATAAGGAATAGAAGAAGTCTAGGGGGCCATAAGTTTTATACAAGATATAGGTTCTCTTCATTTTAGCTATGATGTATGTACAATGTTACTAGTTTAATGCATCTTCATTTACACTTACAAATTGCAAATACGTGGAGCATCTGGATAGTTTACTGTCAAGCGAAAAAATCATCCAAGAAGAAAAGCTTACTTAGAAGAATAACAGTGACGTCTATGTAGAAGATGGATTGTGCATGTGAAGATGGCATTCCAGGATCTGATCTTAGACCAGCAACAGGTCTTTCATGGTTTAATATCCTCTTCAAAGCAATTGAAAGCATTGAATTTAGGACTGACCCCATCGCGACCCACATGCTCTCCGCATCATGTTTCCAAAGAATGAGAAGGCCAAAGAGACCAGCCACTATCCACTTAGTCTGGCATTATAGAGAAAGCACAAAACAAAACAAAACCCTTGTGAGATGACAAATCTGAACATAGTAATGAGAAAGATAGAATTTAAAGGATCCAATCCATTGGTCAGAATTAACTCAACTCACTGCGTAATGCACCATTAACATTGGCAAAGAAAAAAGCAAGTGGTAAACTTTACATCATAAATGGTGGATTACTTGAACATAGTACATACTACAGCTTTATACAAGTTTACAAGTCATAGCAACCCAATCTTCAAGGACAGAACAGAATAAACATATAGATGTATGCATTAGTTTCAGAAAGCAATTGCTTGCGTATGGTTCTTTGATTTGAGAATCTTGACTTGAGAGCAGTTAAAGAATCCAAGCCATCAAGAATCAATGCAATCACTGGATAATGGGTCACTACCATTGGCGAAAAACAAGTCAAAGTTGTACACCACAAACAGTGGATCACTTGTATAAACTAAAGTTTTACACAAGTTTAGAAGCGACAAATTGATGCTGTTAAATCTCTTCATAAAAGCAGCATACATTTCCTTGATTGGAGAAACAATCTTGTGGCAAAAGGCGATTCGCTCGCCCCCAGCGCCTCCACCAACTCGTCCCTGAGCTAACATGGAGGAGGTAAATCACATGTGGCTACTAGCCATTAGTGCAAATGATTAAGGCATGGGGGAGGCATGCTCGGGCGTGCCGAGTTTCGACCTCATGTGGCAACCTCCCATGCCTTAACTATCGCACGACCCCGAAGGAACGATTGGAGAAACAATCTTGACTTGAGGGTTGGTAGTTTTATCTAATCAAAATCTAGAATTATCATGGTGGTGGCAACCACTCACCCCAGCGCCTCCACCGATCCAATCCCAGACCAACACGAAGGACGTAAATGACAGGAAGCTACTAGCCATTAGGATAGGAATCAACGTATGCGGAAGGTTTTTTTTACTCGGCTTCGTCAAGTTTCGAATCCCGGACCCCACGGTGGCAACATCACATGCGCTAGCCACTAACCCGATCGGTGGGGTCAAATTCTAGAATTATCAGGCTATTGAGAGAGAGAGAGAAATCAATTACAGCAAAGAAAGCTTCAAACATGGCACAGAACCAGTGTAGGAAAGCCAGAATAGAACTAACCATCTTATTAATGAACGGTTCGACGTCCCTCCATGAGAACCGCCGAGCCAAATCCGGCGCCTCCCGCTCAAGAATCGCCTGCGCCTCCCCCGTTCCACCATCCTCCTCCATCCCCTTACCTCGCCCTAAAGCCGCAAAACGAGTCAACTCTGTCATGCCGACGCCTCGGTACCCCCACGCCGTTGGATTTCCCCGAAGATGGAGCTTTGACGGGCGCGGAGGAGCCAAGATGGGAATTTTAGGGTGGAGACAGGCAGAGGGTTTCAGAGGCGGGTAAGAGCGACGACGGTAGCATCTTGAGGCGGGCGTGGACTGCGGCGAGAGGAGCATAGCCGAGGAGGAAGAAGGGAATAATTAGAATCGCGTACGGACATCGTACCCTTGGATGCTGCTGAAGTAGGGTGGAGGAGCATCAGCTTTCCAATCGATCCCAGCATCAATCAATCGCTCTTGTCCACAATTAATAGACAATTTCAGGACGAAATTGGAATCGAAGAGTTTGGTGGTCCTCGCTCCGCCACTCCGGTGGTCTAATCAATTACCAAATCAGATCGAATTGGTGGATTCGATCGGTTAATCGGGTAATTCAGGAGGCGAACAGATCTAACGAGATCAATGGGGAAATTCTTCGAAAAAACCTTCTCACTAATTTATCTTCTTCACTTGGACATGGACTACGAGAGACATTTAGAGAATTAGGGTAATCAATATTTACTACTGATCCCGAATTTATCGGAGGCTCTTACATGTACAGGAAAGGCCAAGGTCAAGGTCAAAATCAAATGAAAGTTAACAAAGGATTATGTCAGTCTTGAACTTCTCTGATCGAGCATTAGACAGAACTAAATGATCAGATTGACTATGCTAGCCACTTGACACGATTCGCCGCTCGGCCCTACTCCGTATGCTAGCCGCACGGCACGACTATTAGCCGCTTGATCCTCCTCTATATGCTAACTATCAGGCTTCTTACTTCGCTCATAATCGTCACTTCATTAAATGCACTATTAATACATATGGAAGACAAAGAGTTGAGGAAGACATTATTCACAATTAATACACATGGAAAATAAAAAGTTAGGGAAGATATTATGCACCATTAATACACATAGAAGACCAAGAGGTAGGGAGGATATTATAAAAGAAGCCCATTGGCATGGAAAGAGGTAAGATATTTTTTAGGGACCCAAATACTACTATTCATCTTCCCTAGCTAGCTCTTCACCTTCTCGTCGTATTTTACTTGAGCATCAGAGTCATAAAGTCGGAACATCCCTAGCATCATTCTAACCCTCCTTTTCCTCTCTTATTTAGCTCCAAGTGGTCATCTTCCTTTCCTCAGAGTGTCTTCTCCTTGCAGTTTCAACAATAGTAGTCAGCACATCTACTAGTTTTTAGTGGATCATCCTCCAAAGGTCTTGGCGCAAGATCAAATTGAATTGGCATCATCTATGGAATGTAAACTTGAACTAAGATATTCAAATGGATGACATCGGGAGGGTAGTCGCCATCACTATAGCACAAGATGGCATGGATCAAATTGTGGCTGATGTGATAAGATGTGTATTAGAGCAACAACAAATGCAGCAAGTAACTTGCTGTGGACCCTTTGCCTTGACTAGAATTCCTCAATTCCCTCAACCAGTGTTGGCATAGCCAACCGGCATACCCCAAATTCTAGGAGGTAATCCCGTTGGAATTTATGTTCATGACACACACTCTAAAACTTCAGCTGGAACACACTGCCCCAAGAATCCACTTGGTTCAAAGTGTTGTCTCTCAGTCGCCAAAGAGCCATAATCGTTCTCCTTTTTACCAAAGGATTCTGGAAGATCCATTGCCGCATCATTATCGACTATCGATAATCAGCGAATATAGTGGTACTACCAATCCGGAAGACTGTATGCAAGTTTGAAAATGCTGCCTTATTACATCAATGTTTTGATGGCATGAAGTGTCAAATGTTTCTAACCATACTCTTAGACTTGGTTCATAGGTGGTTCACCCGCCTCCCTATAGCCTCTATTCGCTCATTTGGCAACTTCAAAATGGTATTCTTACATTATTTTGCTAGTAGTCAGAGGTATCACAAGATGTCGTTGAATTTATTCACCCTCAAATGGAAACCCCAAGAGATCCTAAAGGGTACATTCATCAATTCAATCGGTCACTCTTGATGTCCCTTTGGCCACTTCAGTGCTCTTGGTTAGTGCTTTCTCACAAGGCTTGATAGACGGAGATTTCTTCCGATCTTTGGTGAAGAAGCCAACCCCTGATAGAATTCTACACATTGATTGACCGATCGATCAAATATGTCAATGTGGAGGAGGTCAAGTCGGTAAGGAACCAAGGGATTTGTGCGCTAACTCCCTTAGACATATGGGTAGAACACAAAGCTCTTCTCCCATCCTTGCGAATTGCCAATCGGAGTCTAGATCATCGAGATGAGTCAACTTGTATAAATAAAGGGAGCGGTACAAGCAATAGGTGTTGCTCCTAGCCCGATTGATCAACCAGGTCAAAGGGCCCCAAGCCATTTATGCATCTACCATAAATTGATGCAGCATTCCACTGAAAATTACTACCAATATTCTAAGGCAATTCGACGAATGCCTAAACATTCTTCACCCGACCCAAGTCATGATACTACGCGTTGGTCGGGATAGTATGTCGGCTCTATATTATCTTATCATTTCATGAATGCTAAGTCTCCTCTAATCACACTTCTCCAATTTTGCCTCGTGATTGACTCTGTAGAATATAATATTTTTCTCAACTCCAAGGGGTCACATCAATTATGCTTAAATAGGTTAATGTGCATGTCATGCATAGGGACTGTAAAACTCGCTCATAAGCAACTTTAAAGCGGTAAGCGACAACACCAAAATCGGCAGTTGAAAGCTCCTATTGACAATTGGTAGCTCCAATCGACAAACTCCAATTGGGAAAATTTGATCAGTCGGAGCATTCTTTCAAATCTAGAAGCCAATAGGTCAAATGTCTATCCAACTTCGAAAGTGACATCTAATTGACAATCTCTAATGAGCAATCTCCAATTGGAAAGCGTCAAAATGGGAAATTTCCAAGTGTGAGAGGCTTCAAAGGGGGAAACCCAATCAGCTACAATCAAATAATCCAATCCTATAAGAAAACTCCATTCAAAAGGACAAAATCCAAACGAATTGACAAGTCTAAGTAACAAATGGCAATCGACAAGCTTCAAAATGGACTACAAATTGACAACTCTCCAATCAGTAACTTTTTGAATCTTACGGTTCAATCATCTCGGGCAGAGCAACCCTATCTGCTTGGCAACTTGAGATAATCTGCTCAAGTCATCGTAATAGATAAGTCTGAACTTGAATTTCATAATTTAAAATTCAGAATAAATTGTCGGTGCCCCGAGTTGGTTTTGATATGATCAACCAAGTTGGGTTAGGTTGTAACGCCCGCCCTTATCTACTAGTCTAAGGACGGGTGTTACTACTGTCTATTCTACTTATTATCTCTATTTAATTAACATGTATAAAAGTGCGGAATAAAACTAACAACATGCATAATCAAATAGAAAAGTGCGGAACTAAGCATTCTTTATTTAAAGTTCTATACAGATTTATCAAATCAAAGAACAGAAATGAAATGAATACAATCTTTATTTTCTGGGTCCCCTTGGACCTACCATGCTCAACCACATCACACACACATCATCATTCTTGTCATCTCCATCTAGTTCTGCTTTCCCTTTCCTTTATCTGCAGTAGGAGGAA
>JBBPFP010000126.1:1130625-1144378 GCA_037974795.1 Kaempferia galanga | reverse complement strand
AGTCTAAAGACCGTTGGATCTTCTGGGATCCGAGTCTAAGACTAAGGACAACTTCGGTAGTCCTGGAACCGTGGACAGCTTTCGGTAGCCCAACACCGAGGTACAAGCCTATCTAAAGTAAAATACTGTCTTGTTTAGCTCTTTTAAATATTATCTTGTCTATCTTTAGATTCTTAATGCCTTTGCATTTCTAAAGCACCTTACGTGCTACTGGTTTTAAAAGAGCTAAATAGTATTTATTCTTATTCTTCCTTGATCTTGCTTACACTGTTCTTAACTTAGCTTTAATCGTGCTAACAATGTCTTAAGTTAACACGACTTCGACCTCAATCTCAGTGGTCAACACGCCTGGGGCGTGCTACTGGGCACGCCCGTGCCACTATGGCACAGGGGACAACACGGGTGGGCCGTGCCACTTGGCACGCCCGTGTCTGATCGTCCAGGGGCTGGCACGCCCGTGTCGCCATGCGACACGGCCGTGCTCCCTGTGTCTGCTGCGACACGGCCGCTGTGCCCTTGGGCACAGTGGGTGACACGGCCGTGTCACCCTGCGACACGCCCGTGTCCCCAAGCACAGTGGTCGACACGGGCGTGTTGCTTGGTGACACGCCCGTGTCGCAGCCCTCTCTGGCTCGGCACGGCTGAAAACTTCTCCTGGGTTCTTTCTAGTTCGAAACCATGTCTAAACAAGCTCCATCCTGTTTTCCAATTACTAAATTCTCTAGCATGTAATCTCCATAACTCAAACAACCATGAATCTAAATTCAGATCATAAAATTCGACCACCAACTTGAAATTCATGCCGCTTAACTATCTAACATGCTTTTCATCAAAACAGGATTTTCATGCTTAAACGAGAAGATCAAAACATGACTAAATTCTGAAATCGGAGCTACTCCTACCGCAGGGTGAGAGTTTCTTACCTTGCTTCGCTAAATTCCTTACGGTTTCGTCTAAAACTTGCCCCGGCTGAAAAGAATCTTCTCGGATCTCCTAGTTCTTCTCGCCGGAGGGAGAAAACGTCGCCGGAATTCCGCTCCTGATGTCCTCTGGACTTCTTGGCCGGACAGGGGAGGAGGAGGGAAGAAGGCGGCTGGTTGTCGCCTCTTTGTCGCCTGCTTGGGGTCGGCGCCGCGAGAGGAAACGAGAGGATTAGGTTAATAGGGATTAACCTAATCTCACTTTAAATGTCTATTTATATTAAGTTGCCCTTTATTTGCAACTTAACATTATTTGATTCCGTTTCCTTTCGGTAAGCTACCGCCCAGCGCATCCGGTTACGACGTTCGTCTCTACCCGAGAGGTCTCGGGTTCAAATCCCGGCTCACGCGGATTTTTATTTTTATTTTTCTTTATTTTTCTTTCTCCTATTATTTTTGCTACTTAGATATGTCAGAAAAATCCCTAAAAATAGTCTAAAAATTCAGAAAAATCGTGCGACCTTTCTAAAATTATTTTTCAGATTTTTCGGCTGTTACACCCATTAGGTATAAGAATGAGAATGAAAGTTAAAAATTCAATGAGGATAGGGATGATGATGGATATAATAAATAAGAATGGGAATGAAAAATATAAAATCTGACCCAAACTTGATCCATTACCCTTCGTACTCAACATCCTTTAATCCAACCGGAGGAGAGGAGGGAGCTACTTAGGGTTTTATTCTTTTATAATGAGATTACATTCTCTTTTTCTTCTTAGAATTTTATACTTGACTCGTGGATGCCTTCATTTATTGATTTAGAATTTTTTATTTTGCAATTTTATACTATACAACTATCGCTAGCTAGCTCTAAAATAATATATTTAATATCTTGGTAAAGTAAGTATTGGTGAAGAAGATATATAATTTTCTTTATTTGATGACATTTATTAATACATTAAGTGATTTTATTGATCTAGTTCTTTTTCTTCTTCTTCTTTTCCAAATCAAATCAAATTAAGTGATCTAATTTCATACTAGTATTTTGTGAACATGCATACAATCTCCTCGCAAGATATTATAATATTATTTCTAAAAGAAAAAAAATACATTAAGCTATACATAACAAATTGGAAAATTAATTTATGCTAGATTAGTTAATAAACTTTCATCATCTTGATATATAATCCAAAATACATAATAAATTAACAACCCATAGATCGACACGTGAAGAGTGAGGCCAACGACAGTTGTCTTAGTTAATTTACTTCTTTGGCTTTAGTCATCTGAAAGTGCCCTTAATTTACTGGAGCTATCCTTTTGATGCACCGGCCCTATCATTTTTTTTAGTTTTCCTAATTATCAAACACGAGCCACTTAGGGACATCAGACAGCTGAGCTCGTACAGGGCATGAGAGGGTTTTGATTCTTTTAATACGTCATTCTTCAAGAGTCAAGAGGAGATCAGAAGAAGAACAATAATGATCATGATGATGATGATGTAACATATACATATATATATGGAATGGCAGCAGCAGCAGTACTGGCCTGATCAGTGTAAAGGGATATAAGAATCTACATCATGCAAACCGGTGCATGCTCTTATAGAGATGAGGGCCATATCGCTATGGTGATCGATGACCAGATCATGGCCATATGCACTAGACGTAAAGCTTCAGCTACACAGTGCTGCTGCCTGTGCTGCAGTAGTAGCAGGACCACGGAACATATTGGCAGGTATATATATATATATACACACACACACACATGCTCTTTAAATTCGTTGTGGGCATGTCGCAGCTTGAATCCAGGCCAGTTGTCGTCTCATCCTGGGACAGTGTATTTGGAGAGGAAGCTTGTCCATATTGAGATCGATCGATACTTAATATATTCTCGGATATAGTTCAATAATTCACTGTTTCTCGTTCATCAGCTGCATGATTATATATAGATCTTCACTGCAGAAGCAGCTGCTGAAAGTATGTTATTATAATTTAGTTAGTACTTGTTTGATGAACAAGGAAACAGTGTTTTAATAATTAAGAAACACTGATAATGATCGATATAAGGTAGTGAATCTAGATATAATTAAGAGAGGGAGGAAATTAGAGAAAACACTTGAAAATTATTGAATTGCTCTCTTTTGGGTCATGATTTTCTCTTTTCAATGTTGATTCCTTTCTTTCTTTTTCTCTTTCTTTCTTTCTTTCTTTCTCCTAATGATTTGTTTTACTCATTTTTTTCTAAGATGGTCCCCTAATTCTTGATTAGATTTTCTTTATATATATATATATATATGAATTGATTTATTTTTCTTAAAAACAAAAATGATGACTGGCAGAGGATAATCAAAGATGAAGATGATGACTTTAAGAGGGTTAGTTTTATATTAGATCTAAAGGAGGATCGAATCAAATTCATTTTCCTCGATATTTTTATGTGCCATAGTGAGACTATTATGTGGGACTCTCATAAAATTTATGTGTAACATTATTCATGGATGGAATCTAAGGATGGGTACAAGATAAACAACAAGGTCACAAATGATTAGTGGCGGCATGTTGTGTATGCACTACAAAACTGAAAAAAAAAAAAATCTTAAAAAAAAAGAAGAAAAGTATTGGTGGAGATTATTCTAAATCTTCTAGGTGATTTGGTTTGATTTGTTTACGATTATTTTCTCCTTCTATAGAAATTGTTTCTTACTTACAACAACATACCACCATATATGTATTTTTCATTGTTGTCATGTTATCATCTCTATAAAGAGGACTCATCTATTATAAACAAAACCTTGCAATGCTAACATGGTATTAGAACAATTCATTTACAAGATTCTTAGTATGACCATGACCTCTCCTTCTCTTTCAACATTGCTTTTTCTTCTATTCTCACGCCTCTACTAAACTTTTTTTTTTTTGTCAATGACCCATCGACTTTATTGTTGTTCTATTGCCACACTGCCTTTGTCTCCGACGACCATTATTGTTCCGAATGATCAGTACCACTCTTGCCTATGCCACCTAATTGAGGTTGGATAATTGTTGCCCTTGCTCCATTTATAGAGATCACCATAGTTGAAACCACCATCACCTCTCAACCAAAATCTAGTGTGTCATCCTAAATTTTGTGCATATCATCCTAGGTCAAGTGTATTAATTGTCCGATTAGACTTTGGTAATCTATACATCTCATTCTTGCTCAATTAAAACTAATGATACATTGACCATCTCCTATTTAAGGGGAGGTGTGAGAGAAAGGAGATTATTCTTAATCTCATACTTGGTTTAGTTTGATTTACCTATGGTTATTTCCCAATCTACTACATTATATATATGAAAGAGTTTTCATCTATTTTAATCAAGACATATTAAATACAATAATTCCTCTTAAAATTGCTCATTTTCCAGCAAAAATACAAACAATTGGTTGCAATCTCATCACTATAGACATATTTGCTCCTATATATCAATAAACATTCCCAATATCATTCATGCATTCTTCAATTTTCCATTAATTTAATCTCCATTAGTTAACTGCTGTTGAACAAGGGCAAACTATAAATATCACTTTTCACCACTCCTACAAACAATCAACTAAAAGAAATTGTGCACAAGTGGTAGTGCGTGTCATGTGTCAGAAGAATATTTGTAATATAGATGCAAAGAGAAGAGGAGATGAATAAGAAATAAGAGTTAGGATTGTATATATGACTAGGAGGAGAGGATACCTCATCACTTCACTTTGTGATCTATCTACGCCCACTTAGATACCAAATCTAGAAGATTGCAACTCAAGCATCTACAGTAGTCTCTTGGTTTCAGCATAAAGTACTCTAGCATGTTACATGACTTATAACACAACAATTTTATGTGATCAATCAACAAGACACTAAAATTATTTTACTAATATAATAGGCACTATTTAGCCTGGATTCTAGATCTGATTAGACATTGACACTCATACTTTCTTAAAAACAATATCAAGTATATCATATAGCAGTGTGTGTGACACCCAAGAATTAATGCAACAACTGCCTGTCAATAACCAGTTGTGTGATACCCGACAGCAGCTGTACTGATCAGATTTAGCATATTCCATCATACCGATGCATGTACTTAAAACCACATTCTACAGGAAACTATATATCAATGGAAAGTCTGAGATTAATTATTAAAGTTCAATTCATCTCCAGGCGTTAATATCTTTTCCCCTTATTGCCATTATATGGCACCTGGACACATGATCAAGTGATATAAAATAATGAAACGTGTTAATTGTTTCCAAGAGTTGTGTTTCAGTATTTGGCAACTGAGTAGAAACAATGGCTAAGCAGCCATGCAGGTGATGCTGTTCATTGAGGTAATTCATGTTCTCTTTATCATTATGATTTATGAAGCTGAGAAGACCTGATTATATTTCTTATGTATTTATTAATCTCATGTACGTAGGCATACAAGTAGATCTTGTATCTTTCAGCATATTTAATTGGAACTTGAATTTAATTTTGATACAACCATGATCACATCTTAAGTATGCTGGGGAAAATAAATAAAAAAGAAGAGAATTTAAGAACCTCTCCGACCTTTCTCCAGTTCCAGTTTCCAGGGATCTGTCTTTGTCAGTACTGAAGAATCGAGATCCAGTGAGGACGATGAGCCCTGGGAAGATATGAAGTCGCTAGAGCCTCCGGCGTCAGTCTGGCTGGCGAGGAGGTTTACTCCAAAAAGCCACACGCCCTTGTCTCTCGCCTGCCGTCCACCGTTATCTAGCCGAGGATCGACCTGAACTGGTTGCAGCGCGGCGGGAGGGTGAAAGAAAACTACCTGCTGCTGCACGTTAGTGGATGGGGAGGCGGCGGCAGCGTTGAACCTTACCAGAGGCGGCGGCATGAAGAAGTGGCAGAAGGAGATTCCACGAAGAGGGTGGCTCTCCTGCCTCCGCTTCCAGTCTATATAAAGCCGGTCTCGACCGGGCTCTCCGACACCGCGGCCGAAGGCGATGGCATCCCCTGCGTTGAGGTGCTTCTCCTTCACGAACCGGCTCCACCCCTTGGTCATAACGTAGCTCTGGCTGCTGCCCCAGTAGCAGTACCGGAAGCACCACGACTGGCCGTTGCGGTCCTCGAAGTTGAGCATCATCCCGCTTGGGTTCGGGCCGGCAGCGCCACTGCCCAACGGGAAGTACTTCTCGGCGTGCTGCTTGGGGATCACCAGCCGGTTGAGCTTCCCGACGTCGCTCGGCGTCACCACCTTATCAAACATCGCCTCCTTGTCCATGCCCCAAAAGTAATCACCTTCATTCCACTTGAACGGAGCCGAAGAAGAAGAGGAAGAAGAAGAAGGAGAAGAATAAGAGGGAGCATACCGCCACACCTCTCCCCGCTCAGTAGTTACAGAAAACGCACTTCTTCCATCTCCCAGCTCCATCTCAAGAATCAAAACCTAGCTAAGAATCAAGCTAGCTAACTACCAGAAGGAATGAATGAAGAGGGGAAGGAGGGTTAGTTGTTGCCATTGACCAACGATGGAGATCGATTTTGTTGGCAGAAGATTAACCACGTTAATTAGGTGGTGGGTGTTTTAGCTTCTTCCAGTTGGTGCCGGTGTTGTTAATTAATTAATTAATTAATATTGGAAGCAAGTACAGGGCAGTAAACTGTAAAACAAGCACAGTAAGAATACTAGCTTTGTAAACGGACATCGATCGATCTCGTGTTGTCTCTTTCAGCAATGGCAAATGGGGGTCCATCTAGCAGAAGGCTAGCTTGTGATGATCATACCTTAGTCTAATTTTGATGAAGAGGAAACATTAAAGCATTGAAATATATACACTAGCCAGCTAGGGATATATATTAATTAAATATTGTGTGTGAGAGATCCATAAGGATAAGTTAATTAGTACTGGTACAACATTTGATCCAGAGTGCAGTTTAGGTTTGGTAATATTGAGGTAATATTTAATTGAAGGTTTAGTACAACAGCTGGTCGATATATAGAACAAATATTTAGGGTTGGTTGTATATATTCATAGATATGCCTATCCACACAATGAACTCATTTAATATATAGAGTATCTCTATGTATTGTTTGATATCCATTCAAAATTCATTGGCTTTGAAGTGAATCTTTAAATTTTGGTGCATCAAAAATTAATTTACTTAGTACCTTGTCAATTTGTGTTTCCTAGCTAAATGATTATTTTTGTTATTTTACTCAGTTGAACTAGGTCTAAACACACAGGTGGTATTCAAGTTTGTTTGTTAACCTTATCAAGCTTGTTTTAAATTTTTTAGTTACAATTTATCAATATTTAATAAAGGTTTGACATTTTTTCAAATTAATTAAATTCACATTATAATTATCCTTGTGCTTTAGCTAAGCCATTAATCCAATGTGTAGATTTACAAGACTTTGTTTTTTTTTTTATGATAGATCATTTGAAATGCTAAATTTATAGGTATAAACAGCATTATTAGAAATTTATTTATTTGAATTAAAAAAAAAGTAAGATCACAACTGATCCGGTCTAAAATCGGGAAAAATGGAACTTTAGGGAGGTGGCATCGAAGTTGACTATGAGAAGACCGTGAGGCGGTTGAAAATGACTTCGAGCGGCTCTATGAATTACAAAAAAAAAAAAAAAAAAGGAAGAGTGGAAAACATTAGAGATTGGGCCACAGAGGGGTCCCCGGCGCAGGTACTCTGATGCTCAAGTTGAACAGCAGGTGGATAAAATGAAGAATGATGAGCAGTGATGTTGAGAGTGCAGCGTGCATATGTGTACCTATGTCTTTAGGTTGAGACCCTCTTATATAGCACTATTTTTTTTCTATGCATGAATCTCGATGCTTTTCCATAAAAGAAACAACCATTCTGACAACCTCTAATAACTTTCCCAAAATGAATCCATCATTTCTATGTTTTAAAGGTGGAGGCTTCTGCCATATGGAGTGCATAAGGAATACTCGCTTTGTTCTCTTACAATGGTTAGACAAAACATCAAAAAGGAATATTAGGTCGTTGGTTTGATTGGACCTTAATATGCTCTACTGATAGATTGATCAAGTCCCTTCTGACATCCGGTTATACATCATTCTTGGACGGGTTTGGGGTTGGCTTTGGGCTACTGACCATCTCATCACAGACTCGGTATTTGCTCAGACAAGGAGTCCGGTCAGGATGTATGTCTAGCATATCTGATCCGGCCTAGGGGACTCAGTCCACAGTTGGGCTAAGATGGCTCGAGAGACCATCGACCTGAGGGGGACTCAGGATCTGCTTGGACAAAAGGTCTGATTGACTATATTGCTCGATTTAGATGTTAAGACAGCTCGAGACACCATCAAGCTAAGGGGACCTGGGGGCCAATCTGATAAAAGGACTGATTGGCTAGACCACTTGGTCGTGCCATGCGACCCTGCCAGCCCTGAGCATTGCTTCCTCTTTGACTTTGACAACCACCTCAGTTGGCCTTCTTGACTTTGACCCAACTTTAAGGGTCCTACCTTATTCATTGTATGACAAGCTTCCCATTCAAGTCTAGTCAAAGGAGGTTGCAAGCTCGACTGACAAAACACTTGTGTTTTTTTGTGTCTCTCATTTCTTAACTGGAAGCTCAGTCCTCGATTGAACACTCGGCATCCAATCGAACACTTGGCTTAAGCTGACATTATCCTCCCACTGCCATGCTTGCACTCAAAAACAAGGCACGTCATTCCTCAATAATGATTGTTGTGATAAGTACACCTTTTCCCCCCAAGCATGATTACCGCCTCCCACCCCTCATAAATGCTCGTCGTACTCTACTACCACATGGCACACGTCGGTGAAAAGCATATAGGAAGTGATAGCTTACTGTAGAGATTCGATGTGACCCTTGACTGTTTGAATTCAGGCTATGATCTATTCCTCTCTCTCTTGCTTCTTTGATCGAACGCTTGTGAGGAAGACTCACCAGGGTTTTAAGGTTTGCCATCTTCTACGGAACCCTTATCATTTTCATTTGATGCATCGTCTTCCTCCTTGCAATTCATCGCAATCATCTATGTTTTCCCCAAACTCTAACAAGGGATGGAAGTTTCACTACTTCTTTATCTGATCGGTCTCTCCTATAACTTTTCCAATTAGATAGCAAATGGAGTTGCCCCCTTTGCTTGCATTGGGAGAATTTTGCCGGTAGCCAATCTATCTCTCTACCTCTAATCAGCTGTCAGGTCTAAAGTTGTATATTCACAAGCTACTCTTGGAGGGTGTTCTGTATATTTTCGAGCTCAACCCTCTTCAAGCTAGACTGTCGGACAACTTCGGTGAGAAATTCGTCCCTCCTTTACTGTTTTATTTAACTGATTTTCTTTTCTTATTTTGTAGCCAAAACCATGTGGAAAGCTTGCTTGGGAGAGTCCACCAAGTTGGAAGATGAGGAACTAGACAAGTGCAGTGATGATGGCTAACAAGCCATGTCCTTTTGTCAATTGATTCGACTGAAGTGTCACCCAAAGTAAAGGGTGTTATTTAGGTTGCAGGGAGTGATGTGGTAGCAAACACCGAGGAGCTATAGCCCCCTTGGCCTTCTATGGTGTCTGTGGAGGTTCCTTCTGAATCCACTGCCTCCGACAAGCTTGCTTCATCGCCAATGTCGCAAGACACACCGCTCAGCGACACTTATACAACAAACCTCCACCGAAGCAGCCACCCCTCATCCATTGTCCGAGCGGGGAGAGAGTTCCGCACAGACTTGTCATGAGTATGAGGCTAATTTGTAGGCCTCTGTTTCTTTCGAGTGTACACAGTCGGACCCTGTAAAGTAGACCAGAACGATTGTAACGTTGCTATCTTTTTACTTATTGCCTTCGCCTATCTGGGTCTAGCTCCAAAATCTCCTCTAAGCCCAAGTCTATTTCTAAGTCTAGCTCACAAGGGTCTGAGCCCAAGAGGGTCAGCATCAACCTCCAGCTACCCTCTCATGAGTGGCTCTACTCAAACCCCTCTGTGTCGCTCTCCCGCGATGACCTGATCAAAATACAAGGCTCGCTAGCACAGACTTGGGTGTACTGCGCACCACCGAGTGTTCCCCAGAGGAACTAATTTCTTTGTGTGATACTTTAACTCTTTGGTTAGATGTTACCAAAGATGTCACTAGGGTGAAACTTCCTTTAGTTAACATATTTTTTCTTTGTGTGATACTCTAACTCTCCTCTTGTTTCTTTTTTTTTTTCAGTTTTGGGTGGTCGGTCTGTCATTCTTCCAAAAGATGGCAGGGTTAAATTACAACTACTAGACTCTATAAGGTTCGGTGGGAGTGGCTGGAACCTCTCAAGCTCCCCCCAACCAAATTCAAGAGGAAGTTGCCCTCCTAAAGAGAGAATTAGAGGGCTAGATCTGACTACTTCTGCAGGTTGAGCGGGCCTTAGCCGAAGAAAAAGATAGAGGAGTTAGCCAGGCTAGCCACATTAAGAGTCTCCAAAGACAACTATAAATTTCTGAGTCCCACCTCTGATTGGAGAATACTCGGAAGGTGAGGGCTATATCCGACTTGGATAGAAAAACACTAAAGCCTAGACCCTTGCCAAGAAGCTGAAAGAAATAGAGGCCACTCACACCTCCAAGCTGGCCAATTGACTGCCAAAGGCATTTAGCTCAAAAGAAAAATAGAAGGTAATGGAGAGCAAGGAAGCCAAGTTGGAGGCATCCAAGCCCGATCTAGAGGGGTCCAAGGCCGAGATGGAGGCCTTGAAAGTAGAGTTGCCCACTATAAAGAGGGGAAACCCGAGCAACTCGAAGCCCACAGAGTTGCTTATCTCGGAATCTAAAGAATTCAATATGATGCTTGGTCAATGAACCTCAAAGATGCTTGGCTATTGGGCAACAAAAGCCATGAAGCAACTCAGGGAGAGCGGCTATTTGACCATGGATATCCCTCTAAATTTTATCGTCTATTAGAAAATCTTAGAGGACATTCTGGTGAATGCATTCCCTGATTTTGCTTAAGGTCATTTCTGGAATTTCGGTATTCGGGAGTCCCCTCCCACTTCATTGTAAAAAACTTAACAATGTGTGATGTTTAGCTGTATATATTCCGCTTACTAATTTTTATCCCTTGCATTCCATTTTCAACATGGTGTCCATTTGTGTGCATAAAGTTGTGCAAGTAGCACTCAAACAAATATCGACTAGAGTAAGCCTCACTTTGACTGATTGGAAGGCTTTGACCTTAGAGCACTCATGCAGCATTCCGCTAGGTTGCCTTCTAATCGACATAGCATTATAACAATTGATTAAGCAAATTGAGGAGCCCATAGCAGTTGACTATCTTCCCTTTGTCATAAACGCAAGGTATTTGACCCTTAGGCACTTTTTAATGGCTCACCCCTTGCGGTTAGGGGACCTGGGGTTTTTGGGCTACAACCTTAGCCGCAACCCAACATCTCTTAACTTGAGTGAGTGATTACTTGTCATTATACATTCATCCCAGTAATAGAGAAACCATGTTTATTGTCTACTCCTTTAATGAGCGAGCTTTTGATGTAATTGAACCTCCACCCGAAAGATAAGAAGGCATGAGAAAACTCACTTATAACTCAGTGCTAAGGCTCAAGAGTCTAGAATGAACCTCCTACTGGATGATCGGAGGGTTTAGAAAAATCTGCTTATAGCTCGGCCCTAAGACAAGAGATTTTAGAATGGATCTCAGACTAGATGATCGGAGAGTATGGACAAATCCGCTTATAACTTAGTGCTAATACAAAAGAGTCTAGAATGCCCCTTGACTAGATGATCGGAGGGCACAGGGAGACAAGCTTATAACTTATCGCTAAGGCATGAGAGTCTAGAATGAACCTCCAATCGGATGTACGAGGAGACTTGCTTATAACTCAACGCTAAGACATGAGAGTTTAAAATGAACCTTATGACCAGATGGTTGGAGGATACGAAAAAACCTTCTTATAACTCAGGGCTAAGGCATGAGAGTCTGTAATGAACCTCCGACTGGATGATTGGAGGGTACGAGGAAACAACTTATAACTCGGTGCTAAGGCACTAGAGTCTAACCTTCGACCGGATGATCAGACAACACAGGGAAACCTATTTATAATTCGGCGCTATGTGAAAAGAGTCTAGAATGAACCTCTAACTTGATGATCGGAGGGCATGGGAAAATCCGTATATAACTCGGTGCTAAAGAACAAGGGTCTGGAATGAACTTCTGACCGGATGATAGGAGGGCACTGGAAAATCCACTTATAACTCAGTACTAAGGCACGAGAGTTTGAAATGAACTTCTGATGATCGGAGAGCAATGGGAAACTTTCTTATAACTTAGTATTAAGGCACGAAAATCTAAAACAAACCTCCGACCAAATGATTGGATGACACAAGAAGATCCTCTTATGATTTGACACCAAGACATGAGAGTCTGGAATTCAGGTTGAGTGAGCTAAGTGTCCCTGCATTCTCATTGAGCATAAATAATTAATCGGATATATAAAATCATTATAAGCATATTCAGGCTCAATAGAACTACAGATAATTTGCATTCAAAGGTTGATCTAAATCTTTCCCCTTACAGTCCCGGACATAATAAGAGATGGAGGTGAGTTTTTGCACCACCTTGTATAGTCCACCCCATTGTGGCTCCAATTTGTTGGCATCCCCAATTGGCTTGATCCTTTTCCAAACTACGTCACCCATTTGAAAAAAAATAAATCTTTGGATGGCCCTCCAATTATAGTTTTTCTTCAATCGCTGTTGAAACACCACCAACCCTATTATTTCCTCAATTAGTTTGTGCTCCACGAGGCACCAACCGACGTTGTCTTCTTCATACAGCTGCCATTAATCAGACTCGCAATTGTCTTCAACAGGGATGACTACTTCTCCACCATAAATAAGATAAAACGGTGTTATACCGTGCATTCCTGAGGGTTAGTGCGATAAGCCCACAGCACACTAGGCAGTTCATCTACCCAACTCTCTCCTATGTGATCCAACTTCATTTTGAGTCCTCGAATGATTTCTCTATTAGTGATTTCTTCCTGACCATTGCTTTAAGGATAGGCCATGGAGGTAAAAGCTTGCAAGATGCCATAACTTGAACACGACCCCCTAATGTTTTGACCATGGAATTGGCTTCTATTATCTGAAACGAGCTTATAGGGAATCCCAAACTAGCAAATGATGTTTTGTCATGGGAACTTGGTAATCATCCACTTGGTTATCTTTGCTAGCGCCTTGGCTTCAATCCACTTGGAAAAATAATCTACTGCCACCAAAAGAATTTTTTTTTTGTATGGGGGCCATCGGGAATGGTCCTACAATATCCATAACTCATTGATCAAATAAATAAAAAATAATTGAAGTCTTCAAGAGCTTTGTCGAGTGGTGGGGGATGTGTTGGTGCTTTTAGGAAGATAAACATGTGGCTACCAGACGAGCAGAGTCGATTTGTATAGTGGGATAAAAATATCTGGCTAGTAAAATCTTCCGAGTAAGTGATCGGTCACCCGAGTGGCTCCCACAGGAGCCATGATGAACTTCTTATAGAATGTACTCAACATCATCCAACCTAATACACGTAATCAAAGCGAGAGAGAAAGATACCTCGTACAAGTGATCTCCCACCAATGTGAACCAACCGGACCTCTTCTTGACCATACGCATTTGTTCCGGGTCGGTTGGTAAACTTCCTTGCTAGAGGAATAAAATTATTAGTGCTCGCCAATGACTTTACCATTCTAGCTCAGTTTGCATCTCAATGTGAGCTATCAATATTGTTTGTTTGACAAGCTTGTCTAACGTCCATGGAATTAAAGAGCCAACCAACTTGGCTAAC
>JBBPFP010000126.1:1035811-1049127 GCA_037974795.1 Kaempferia galanga | reverse complement strand
AAGTCATCTACCATCGAAATTAGTAGGAAGAAATCTAAACACTGAACTATCAAAAAAAAAATTTGAAAAACAAATTGAAGATAAATATATAAAATGTCAGGCCAGGGCATAGCCATTGTGCCAGACATGGCCCAACCGTTATGAGGTCGCGATGGACACAGCCCAAACAGTCCACGTGGGAAAGGACAAAAAGATTGATTCAAATAACACAGAAATAATTATATACGTTCAATGGAATTATTTGATTGCAGAACGAGAACAAAGGTATGAAAAAGATGTAAAATGTACAGAAAAGATTAATTAAATAACAAATTAAGATATTCAACTCAGCAAACTAAAATGATTTTAGTCAACAGAGAGCATTAAAAAAAACTATAGAATAAAACTTGGTTACCTGTTGCCACCTTCACCGTTTCCATGTTGTCTCTCATCTTTAGATATAGGGTTTAGTTGTTAATCTGGACGAACTTTATGACTTCAAATATATTGACCAGGTATATGTAAAAAAATAAAACAAATATATTGCTGAAAATTCTACTAAAAAAATCACTAACTGGTGACATGTTTGCGTATGCAAGAATCCACTAACTAATGACATATCTGCTAATAATACATGATAACAAATGAAAATGTATAAAGGAGAAGAGTGAAGTGTTTGTTCATGGATGATGTAGTATTCCAATAATTGAATCAATACAATTCAAATAAAAACAGGCGAGAAGTTGGATCAGTATCATATCGGCACCATCCATATGTACAAGCGTGTTCACAGAGCAATACCACAAAATGTTTGCTCTTTGAATTGGGATGTAAATCCACATGAAGAGTTTGACAGAATGATCATTGATTAGGTGGATGATAAGTTTCATTTCCTGCTTAAAGAGGGCTTATGCACAACAAAAAATTGTAATCAACATCTGAATTCAAATCCAGTAAATTAAGTTTGGATGTGTCCTGTTCGTCTAAATAATCGCATGGATTTTGCCTTTAAGCTTTTGTTCTTTGCATATTCTCTTCATGGCATAATGACACCTGTGTAGCAATAAACAAAAACAAAAAGATAGAATCAATGATACAAATGGATCAGATATGACAGTTAAAATTCTACTTCGAAAATAAGTGCAGTTAATCGATGTATCAGGTTCCCATTAGTGTCATTGTCTAAATGTATGTTAAGGGCATGCCAATTTAAACTAGGGCATTCACAACTTGTAAATGTCACTAGGTTAAAGAATAGGGCATAAAACAAACATGTAATGAGTTTACTTTTTTGTAATGTGAATAGTAAACGATGAATATTGGATGAGAGTCCCTCAACTATTGATGAAATTATGGCTGCCCTGTAAGTAGTCGTAATCGTGATCAGGCATTGTATGCATGTCAGCATCCTCTTCCATTCAGTTAAGACAGGAACTATTCCGTCATGTCAGGCTTGCAAAGTTTCATGACAAGTGCAAAGTGTGCTACTTCCCAGCAAAAAGTAGGCAAGGTGACTCTCAGATACCGAGAATGTCTTGGCACCTTGCTTGATGTGTTTGTGCACACTTTAGGTGTTTGTGCACACTTTAGGTTCTGCAACCAATTTGGTGTTTGTGCACACTTTAGGTTCAGCAACACTTTAGGTTCACACTTTAGGTTCTATTCCTTGCCAATTTGGTGTTTGTGCACACTTTAGGTTCTGCAACCAATAACGATAGGTGACCTAGTCCAGCCGATACTTGTTGGAGTCAAGTGGGTGGGTGCGTGGGTGGGATCAACTCCTTAATCCCCTAACATCATGCCTGTGGGTCTTCCCTTAGATGAATGGTGGCTCTGCCCCCGTCAGTCTTGAGCCCTTTGGAGAGAATGTGGCAATCCAGTAACAGTTTCTCAATCCGACAATCAATTCAAATCTTCGCGATTAAACATCACCTGTCCAATATCAGAATAATATAGTCCATTCCATCATCTCCAGTTATGAGGGTTTCTCAATTCCTTACCAAATTCAGCTAA
Organism: Kaempferia galanga; assembly: GCA_037974795.1. Classification (NCBI taxonomy): domain Eukaryota; kingdom Viridiplantae; phylum Streptophyta; class Magnoliopsida; order Zingiberales; family Zingiberaceae; genus Kaempferia; species Kaempferia galanga. The sequence continues at coordinate 1,047,135 of JBBPFP010000126.1, read as the reverse complement.
TATAGCATCATATTAACTGAAATGAACAATATATTGTTGCTTCAATTTTGGTTCACTGTGTAACATCAGCCCCAATCTTGATGTGGCAAACCAAAGTTCTTGTTTGGTTCCTAACTGATCCAAACTGGACAAGGGAAGATATCGTTAACAAAACCATAAACTATGTTGCATTGCTTGCACCTTTGTTCCAATGACAGTGCCTACGAAATGAACCAATAAATATTAACCAAAAATTGGAAGGATCTGAGTTTAGGTTGTTACCTCCATGGTAGATGATCAATGAACATACGTGACGTAACTCTGATGTCTCTGAAACTTTCCCTATTTGCCACAAAAGCCCTAAAGGTGTGGTCTCTCTCATGGACTGCCCAACTTCTCCAGAAAGGCAAGACTCTTTTAGGTTCATATGTTATATGAACAACATAGCCCGGAAGATACATTTCCGGTGGTGCTGTTGATGCTTGAACAGATGATGCTCTTTCTTCAAAACATTGGGCCATCTGATCCTTGACAATTTCATAAGAGTTTAATCTCACATCATCTTGATCTACCAAAATCGCCAACTCTGAAGCATCATCACTGGAGGCTGTCTCGTCCAGACGCAGCTCTTGATTCATTGGTTCAATTGCTATATAAAATAATAAAGATTTCTGTCAGGTAAATCCCATAATTCAGATGTAACTAAAGTTTGTAAAGCATAATCATCATGAACCAGCAGTTGTGATTACTAAATTACAGTACATAAATATCCACCTGTAGTCGATGTTTTTGACTGCCACCTCTTAGAAATGTGATTCCTTTCAAATGTTGCCACACAGTTTTGTCTTAATGGTGAAGCACAAAGGTCATAGGGCTGCTCATTTACATCATACTTGTTAGCATGCAGGATTCGACGTACAAGTTTTTGTATCATGGCTGATTCAGCCAAAGAATCATCTGATAGAGCACTAATTGCAGATGCACGAAGCCTAAGTATTGAATTAACTGAAAGCCGAGCAGAGAATTCATCATTGTATACAATACTACAAGGAATTTAATTAGATTAGATTAGTTAAAGGTCGAGTGCGCAAAAAAAAAAAGCACAGAAAAGAAAAGTAAACTGAGCTTACGTAGTAACAAATTTGGAGCATGCTTCAGCAATAACAAAATCCAAACAAGGAAGACCTCCATAAGCATAAACATGTACTTTTGGGTGTTTTCCATATAACTGTTAAGATATATATACATATATATCAAGCAAAAAAAAAAAGTTAAACATGAACATTAAAATGTCAACAGAACATATCCCATTGAGATGAACATTTAAGTTATTAAAGAACAAACTAAATATGAAAACGAGTATATGATAACTAATACTCCAAATTTCAGTGAAGTAAATCACTAGTATAAGTGTAGACCTAAAAACAATCAATAGTACAAGCATATTACAGCAATTGTCATGCTAATCAAACAGCTGTGTAGTTATAGCAACAGAACGAAACAAGTTACCAGTTCCTTTTTTCAAATTATCTTGAACAATGCTTCAAATTGCATACTACAGTTCACACTTCTTATAGCTATCATTCAATGATTGCAATCAGACTGAAAATAAAATAGTTGTTCAAGAGATTAAAAAAATAAAATTAAACATAATTTGAGAATGTAAACAAATCCATTTATCAGTTGTTTACCTTAGCCATCTAATTAGTTGGTGTACAAAATGAATTAAGATTGCATCACATATTTTGACAATCTAAAAATAGTAAAATCAAAACTTCTTTACTCACAGAAAGAACAGAAAGCACAGATTCATTTCATTAGTCACAGCTAGATCTAGTAATAATATCACAAATGTACACCTGATGCTTGAAATTACAACTGAATACATTTTTATGATTAGTGGATTCCATTTCTATATTTATAATCTATATGTGACCATGTTCATACTTGTATTCTCTAAATGTGATCCTCTCCATCAGATTTTCAATGCTACATACCATACCCTATTATTATGTAGAATGAGTAAAGTCCATTAAACACCAAACACACACACCCTCTATAATGCTGAAAATAAAACTGTATTTAAAAAATAAACTTGCACTTTTTCTTTTGGGGCTTTCATTGATAGCAGATTATAATGGATTCTTTACATAGAACAGTATGAGGAGACAATTGAAAAGTGATTGAATATCCTCAAGCAACATTCTAGAAGCACTAAAGGGGAGATTTTTAAGACTCAAGTGTCTAATGTTTAAGCTTAATTGTTTATAACTCGTAGAGAATTCTATACAGGCCATACAAGTTTAAAGTCTTCAGCTTATAAGATAGATCTGCTAAGCATTTGAGAGGTACAATATAGAGGTACTAATTAATTCATTTATGGTAACAATCCCTTGTTGTTCTATAAATTTACCAACGTTTTATGTTTTAATCAAGAAAAGAACAAGACTTCCATAATGGCTCTGTTCCACCTTTGATGTCAATGAACTTGGACTATGAAAAATGTCCAAGTCTTTCTTTAGAGTACTAATTAATTCATTTACTGTAGCAAACCCCTGCTGACCCACAAATGTACCAACGTTTTAGGTTTTAACCAAGTAAAGAACAGTACTTCCATAATGGCTCTGTTCCACCTTTCTTTATTCAGTTCGAATAAAACATCTGCTTAAGAAGTACTGAAATGAACAATTATAAATAGCTTCTTGTCTCACATGCATACAAGTTTTATATTTTGAAATTCTTTAGAAGTAACATATGATTAAAAAAATAAAAATTAAGTGGACCTCCTAAAGAAAAAATAGCAATCAAATAGCAATCATTCTTGGTATTTATCATTCTTTAGAAATCAAATTTGCACAAAAGAATGATAAATAGCTTTTGTTCTTGCTATTTATCATTCTTGGTATTTATCATTCTTGGTAATCAGATAGCTTTTTGTACAAAAGAATGATAAATAGCAATCAACCAAAGCTACTCACTTTTAATCCCAAAAATGTTGCAATAGCACCTCCTAAAGAATGGCCTACAACACAAACTTGGTATCCGTGGCATTCAGATCCAGGTGCCAACAAGGATGACAAAACCCCAGTTTTTTTAGATGGCAAGGAATCTGGAAATCCATACCATAAGTGAGAACATATAAACACACATATATAATAAAAGACTGGATCAATTTTTCTGCCAGTAAAATAGAGACATACATATAAAATTGTGGGCATACAAGCATAGGCATAGCAAAGAAAAAAAAGAGGATATGTTGACAAAAGCATTAACCAAAATATATAACGAACTTGCTTCCATTCAAAGCTATTTGGCATAAAGAAATTTCTTGAACTGCCACACAGAGAACAAATTTCAATTTGACCACTAACAATCTAACGAACCATGTAACTATAAGAATCTTTCAAGTTTCATGGTGCATGAGAGATCAAATTGACATCTTATATTGCAAAGGAAAACTTCAGTTTGACCACTGACAATTTGGTCCAAAAAATTTGCAACCTCAATCTAAATTCAAAAGTTTTAGACTTTAGTTTCCATTTAATCCAAAAGATCCTTATCACATAAAATTTCCAATGGTCATGAGCAACTTAACATGGTTTGAGCGAAAAAACTTTAAGAGATAAGCTAAAAAATTTAAACATCAGTGGCCAAAGTTATAGCTGAGTGAATCTTTGACGATAAATCCAATTTGATTTTTCTCTTCCTATTTTATCAGATTATTAAAAGATCTTCCAATTCAAATACTGAAATATGCCGTATTCTTTTAAGAATTCTATACCTTATATTTTGACTTTGGATCATAGGTGGCACTTGTTCTTTTTTATTTCCCAGATGAAGAGTTGCAAAAATTCTTGCATCACTCTGAATGATTAACTATATTAATGAAAGAGAGGAACCAGATTGAAGATCTAGCAGATCTTGCTTCTGTTTAACAACTCAATAAACAATTGATTGACAGATCATGACCATTACCTCATCTTGCGAAATTATAACATTTTTAACCAGTAGCAACATTCTCAACAGACTCACTTTTAAGCATAATAAGATAACACCACTTTGTATCAACTTTTTATCTAATGAAATAAGGTTAGCAGTTAAAAGGAACAAAGACCAGCAACAAAGATGCACAATAACAGTGATAGAAGCTAACACTAACAGATTCTCTCCCACTGCATGTTTTAGGTTCTAACATTATCAAGCATGAAAGTCATTTTTAATCCGAGTATATCAAACAGGAAGGAAGAAAAGTTAAAGGCAGCAATAAACTAATTTAGTAAAAGATTAACTCATAGATCTGAATCTGATAGATTAACTCATAGATCTGAATCTGATGTCTAACCTTTAACTTCAGATTGGCCATCAAGTTGGATGAAAAGTTCCCTGGCAGATTCAATAATCCCTGCATGTCCATAATGTGGGAAAGAAGAAAGAACTTTTTGTCTAACATCTGAAGGTAAATGTTCGCTACTGCATTAGTGAACAACTCAAGCTTCAGCTTAATTGACGGAACATGGAGGAAGGCATTATAAAGATGACAATATCTGGATTAATAAATATTAAAATGAACCAGTATAATCAACCAATAATATGTTGTCTAGTTCTGGTAATTTGTTTGTAATTTTGATCTCAGCTTTGAATTCCTATGGAATTTATTTGCCAGTTATATATCCATACTCAGACCCCTTAAGTAAACTATCATTAGCCAAGGAATAACAAATTTTGACTAGAAAAAAAAAATAATTGATTTGAATGTTATTAATAATTTAGCCTGGCATATGGCAGCCTGGCTCAGTGAAGGGATAAGCTTCGTGTAGCCAACTTCAAATAATTGGGCATGAAACACTAGCTTTCAAAATCAATCTAGTTTTAACGTTGGCTTTCTGAATAATGTTGGTTACATCTATCAAGTGAACAAGTCAATTATGTCAGTTGGATTGATCATGGCTTTTGGGTTTCATAGCAAACTATACCAGGTTCAGCCAGCTGATGTCGCAGTGGGTTGCAACTAGATTAACATCACATGACACCAACTAGAGATTTGGGGCCTTTTGATGAGGATGTAGAGTTTGTTCCAAAGGGAAAGTTTTAGGCTAATTAAGAGGATTTATAAGGCTTATATGAGAGAACTGTCATTAACTTAAGTTTAAGAATTTTGAATTATTGGTTGGGCTTATCAAGTTAATGAGTTAGTTGACTCATTGCATAGGGTATTTTTAATACTTCACCATCAACAATACAAATCTTGGAGATTATTAAAATACCTCCTAAGTCACATTTTTTCATATAGACATTTATTAATCCAACACAACCTATGATCGCAAATAGATTTATCATATAGGAACAACTTTATAAACATGAAAACAATTCAAATGGTCAATGCTCGACATATTCATTTCATGTCAAGGAATAAAAAAATGATTATACCTAGTAGAGCAAAAAACATATATCATAGTAGCAATGATATACCATTTAGAACCATGTGCATTACTCTCGTTTTCTGTATATGTAACTTTAGGATGAACAAATATACAAGCGAATCCATGACGACATGCTCGCAAAAGAGCTTGAAAGATGGAAAGGGAAGAGTATTACTTTATCAAGCCATCCAAATCCTCCATGGTAAGGTCACACTCTCTGCATAAACCATCTGTTATGAGATCTTCAGGTGTCTCAGTTCCACGTACAGCGACTACTATAGTCCTTTTATCATGTAGAACCACAACAAAATAGGCAGCCTCCCGCTTTGTCTGTGATATAACAACAAAGAATAAAAAAGGTGAAATATCTAACATCAAATTATGAATTGAAAATATAATGCATACTTCGGGAGAAGTGTCAAACAGTCGCAGCTTGCCAAAGTGAGAGAAATGTATAGAGAAGGAAATCTCTGTAGTATGCATTTTGAAGAAAACATCTTGATCATTTGTAAGGAAGGTACATCTAGGCCAAGGAATATGAAAAATCTAACTAGAATTATGAGTTTATCTAGTACTGTTCAGTGAAAATATGACAAAACTATATTTATTTTCCGTTGAACTTATGCTCTAAGTTGCAAATTAATTAAACTACTATAAAAAAGCATACTATTTGTCCAGAAAACCTGCATTATATCAAATGACAAGTGAAGAATTAGCAACATGCAGATTTTGATAATATCACAAATCATCCAAGTTCGCATGTTTTAAACAGTTAATCAAGGTAAACAAGTTCGCTGTATCCTTATTATGGTTGGAAGAAATTGTATCTCTGATAGTTAGCTGCATGATTCTGTACAGTCTATGGAATACTGAGCCTTTTGCACCATAGCTAGAGGTGTCAACAGGGAATGCCCGAGTTTTAATCCAAAAGTTTTCATACCGGAGGCACAGCCAGGTTCAAACTAGCCTAATTTGCACTGGTGCCAAGCCTAACGTTCGGCCAGAAAACAGAATATTCATTATTAAACTGATATTTTATTAAATATTATTTAGAATTAATATTAATGTTAAGGAAAAGAAAATGGTGGGTCAAACTCGTCTCAAAAGCCACGCCGAACTGAGATGGCCTAGTTCAAGCCTAGGCCTATGAGCCATGATTCTCACGCCCAACACAGACCCACATATAGCATTGGGCCTGGCCCAGCAGGTTATCAGGGTCAGGTAGTCAATCGAATAGATTTCTTCATATAAATAGCACAAGTAGACTAAGAGAAAAGGAAACGACTCAATTCTGCAAATGGTGAAATCCATCACCCTACCCTTGACTCCTCATACCATTGGGAGAGAGTAAATCAAAAGCTAGCCATCACATGGGAGAATAATTCCTTGGTCTTTGCTAGGATTTGACCCTTATTCAATTTTGCAAATTTGTCATGTGATAACCAACTCGACTATGTGGGGGACGAAAAGGAAAAGACTCAAGGGTCTAGAGAATATGGATAACATAACTCAATCTTTTTCGAGAAGTAGCAAACTAAGAATAGGATGCTTTCGAAAATGCACAACTATGTTAATGAAATAGATCTTTTATTTCATGTTTCATTATCTTGCAGAATTGGATGATCTATATTAGTGATTGATCCTTAAAGATGTAAGATAATACTATTAAATGTCCCTAGTTGTAGTAATGTTCAAATTGGACTTCAATTGGGCTTACATTAATACACACTATGCTTCCATTGTTGGATAGTAGTAAATAATCTTAGACCTACAAGAAGAGTGATGCTTACAAAAATGTGATCATTGAAAAGCAAGTTCCTGTCCCTTATTCACCATGAGAACTCTTTTGATATTAATCAAATGTCTATGGACTTTCTCATGCAAGTGTAACTGGTTCTTGAATTTGTGATGATCATGCTCATCTCATTTCGAAATCAACATACTTTGGTTCTCATGAGTTGAACTAAAAAAACTGAATAAACACCTATCTTCGGTATGCGGTTAAACCTTACGAACATGGGGGCAGGGTATAGCGGATAGAATGGTTTAAAGTGTCATGCCGAGCCTGGCGAACCAGGCGAAACATCTTATTCCGCCCGCCAACCGGCACCGGCACGACCCCGGCACCGCATGGCCAGAATGGAGGAAGAAGGAGGAAGAGGAAGAAGGAAGCATGAATCATTGGAGATAATTTAAGGATCACTTACCAATAGCTACAGTAAGATATCAATGGCGGGGAGGCGACTGCGACGTCGCGGCTCGTGTGCGAAGGGTGGCGGCAAAATCGCAATCACACACAAAGAAAAAAAATTAAGGTTTTTAAAAAACTTATAATTAAAATTGTTATTATACATATAATTTCTAATTAATTATTATATAAATTATATAAATTATTAATTAAATAAATGGTTAATTAATTAATATAATTATAATATATAATTTTATTATTATAAAATTAAACTAAAAAATAATTTATATAATATATAGTTATATAATAATTTTAAAATTTGATAAATAATTTTAAAATTTTATAAATATATCTAAAAATTTAATTGTTAAAAATATTTAAAAATATATAAAATTTTTAAATAAATTTAATTTTATAATGCAATATACACTATTATATTTAATATCTATTATTTAGAATATTTATAAACTATAATTATATAAATATATATAATATAAATTAATAACTAAATCAATTAAAAATTTATATAATTATTATATATAAATTAGGATGTTTCTGTTAATTTATATAATTATTATAGATAACAATTTTTTATCTTAAAATCAAGGGATTTAGAACCATAAATATTAAAGGAAATACTTTAAATTATCTATCCTTTATTTCGGAAGTTTATATATATATATATATATAAAGTATCAAAACCGTATCGACATGACACGATACGATATCGAAACTGTATCATTCCGGTCTAGACCGAAACCTCGGTACAGGTCGAGATTTTAAACCTTGACCGTATCGTTCCGATCCGGAACCAAAACTTCGGCACGAGTGGAGATTTTAAACCTTGGTTCTAACTAGGGTTTTGTAAAATTTTCCTTTTCAGTTTTAAAGGTACTTTACGATAACATAAAACACGTAAGATAGGATTATACCTCTCAGATAATGATAGTAAAAGAAATTATTAATATAATTAGCATTTATGTACCTCAAATAGAATTAGATGAAGACGTCAAACTAGGTTTTGGGTTGACATATGAGATAGTACAAAAATTCTAACAAACGAGATAATTTTAATAGCAGTAGATCAAAAAAAAAAAAAAGAGTAAAAAATAAGGAATATAAGAGAATGCATTTAGAACTATAATTTCAGATCAAGAAATGAAAAAAGAAAAATTATATTGGACTTTAAGATGGCATATAAACTTATAATAGTTAATACTTTTTCAAAAAAAAAAAAAGAACACTTGTTCACATTCAACAGTGAGAAAAAAAATAGCAAATTGACTTTCTTACGATGAAGAAAAAGAAACTTAGGTCATCCATGAAGAAAATTCAACCACCCAACATAAGTTAATATTTAAATACGTGCCTTATGCATAATTTAGTAGACGAAAAACATGTATTGTTCTTAGGATCAAGTGATGAAAGTTAAAGGATGAGATGCAAAGTATCTTTAAGAAGATAGAGCACTAGTATTAGGAGAAATCATGGAAACTCGACTATAACATGAGATGGCATCATATTTGAAAAACAATAGTCATGAGCATACTTAATGAGTCAACAAGACAAGCACCGTCAAATAAAAAAATATTGATGATGGAATGAGAAAGTAAAGTGGATGAAAATGATAAGTCTTATGTTAAAGTAGAGAATACAGCTTTTAAACACTTGTATCAACTGTTAATACAAATAAAGGAGAAAGACACATCAATAGAATAGCTGAAGTGAAAGAAAGAAAAAGAAGGGATTTTACTTAAGATGAGTTTAAGATGAAGTCAATATGGTAATATTAAATGATGAGGAAATAAAAAGTGATGGAAGAGTTATTTTCATTAACTTATCAATGAAAATTTAGACGACCAACTTAGCTTAAGAATCTTAAGTAGGCAAGGAGTATAAAATTTTAAATTTTATCAATTCAAACCTCAGAAATAGAATAGACCTTAAATAAGATTCAAAATGGGAGAGCGATTGGGTTGGATGATATTTCAATAAAAGTATAGAAGTGCTTAGAGAAACAAGTTCGTCTTACAAAGTTATTCAACTTAATATTGAAAAAAAAAATGCTAATTAGTGGTTAGTACTTTAAATCAAAAGAGATATAGAAAATTGTGTCAATTATAGTCATATTAAGAAACTTAAAAAAAAAAAGTGGTAGAAAAAAAGTATGGTTTAGAATCTCATGGCGTACCCGACAAAACGAGCGAAACATTTCGTTCTGCCAGTCAATTGCCACACGACACAAGACCCGCAACGCGGCTGAGGCGGAGGAGTCTCACGACCCAGTCGGCAAGGTCGCACGACCTCGTGAACCATGACAAAGGGATCACGCGACCCCATGGTATAAGGCATCATAAGATTCGAGGGTAGGACGTCGGGGCTAGATTTTTTTTAATTAAAACTTATGTTAATAAACTTAATCAACTCTTAGCCATATAGAGATAATTTAAATAGTCTTAATTAAACCCTAATAAAATTATCTCATTAATATATATATTTTTATTTATTTTAATTTATAAAGTATATAATAAAATTTTTATTTATTTATTGTATGAAAGTATTACAATTCCATTTTTCCCTTTATTGAAAATTTATTTTTTATATTTTTATAATTTTTAAATGGTTATGTTAAATATTTTATTTTTAATTAATATAGTTTATATTTAAAAATACTAAAATCATATCGACATAACACAATACAGTACCAAACCCGTATCATCCCGATCACAGACCAAAACTCCGATACTGCTCAAGATTGTAAACCGTGGAAAAAAGGATTAAAGAAATACAGATGATCAAAAATCAATTTACATTCATAACTAAAAGGTCCCCAATAGAAAATATATATCTTCTCACACAATTGATTCAAAAATATTAAGAGACTTACATATTGAATTCATTGACTTTAAAAATATATATATACCAATTCCAAAGAAAGATGCAGAGAATTCTAAAAAAGAAAAATGTTAACATAGCATATATTGGAACAATTAAATATATGCATAAGAATTTAATATAAGAGCGAAAATTACGAGTTAACTGAAACATTTCATGTAAAGATAAAGCTACATTAATAATAAGCCCTAAGTTCATACCTTTTTACACTAGCCATGGATAAACAAACTAGACACATTAAAGACATGTTATCATTATTATTGTGCATGTTAGAGAAGATACATAAAGAAGTAAATGCTAAATTTGAATATTAGTAAAGTAAAGTTTTAAATTTAGTAGAATAAAAAAATATACAGTTTTAAGTTTAGTAGTATTAGAGGTAGTAAAATAATTATTAATCTAGGAGATGACAAGTTATATATAGCTTAGAGTATTAAGTATCTAGAATTATTTTTACAAAATGATAGAGGGATTAATAGAGATGTTTTACAAAAGATACAAATAAGAATGGAGGGGTCTAGCTGTTCTTTGTTATTGTAAGGTAAGTCAAACTCATAGGAAAGTTTTATTAAAAAAATTAGAGTTACTATGTTATTTAGGGTTGAATATTAGACTATGAAATGAGCACACGAATAAAAGATGAAAGTCATAGAAATAAAGATGTTGAGATAGATGTGTAAGCATACGAGGATGGATAAGATAAGAAATGAGAATATTAGAAAGACTCGAGATCAGGATACAAAATGTTGTGCCGAGTCGGTCGAAACAGGCGAAACATCTCGTTCCACAAACCGACCGACACCGGCACAAACCCGGGACCGTGCGGCCGGAGCGAAGGGGTC
>JBBPFP010000126.1:1023209-1034052 GCA_037974795.1 Kaempferia galanga | reverse complement strand
TTCTTTGTTGTCGCGGGGGTCGCGCTACCCCTCCGAGGCGGTCGCGGACGTCACAACGCCCTTATGGCTCATCCGCGGGCGTCGCGACTCCAAGACTCGTGCCGAGTTCGTGCCGGTGCCGGTCGGATCTGTACGTTTCACCCGTTTCGACCGTCTCGGCACAAAATTTCTATCCTTGATCCATATTCTAACAGGTTTCATATCTCTCGTCATATTGTTTTCTTTGAAAATCAAATTTTCTTTTCTACTCATATGAAGTCTTCCCTATAGCCGCCTATCCTCACTCATTTTGCTAGAGTACCTAATACTTTTGACCGAAGCTTTGTGTATCAACGACAACGTCTAACTTTATAACTTTCTGAGCTTGATCCGATATCTGCACCTGTTCAACCTGCTTCTTTCATAAACAATCAGCTTTCAGACATCATTCAAAGGCACTCTTCCAAAATCACACGTTCACCACATTGGTACAGTTTTTCCCATACATCTCTTCATACTATTTTGTCAACTGTACCTATTCCTTTATGTTATTCGGAGGCTTCAAAACATGAGTGTTGGCGCAAGGCCATGGAAGAACTTCAAGCTCTTGTGGGCAATCACACTTGGGATATTGTTCTATGCCTCCTAAATGTTAAAGTCATTGATTGTTAATGGGTCTACTCTATCAAGCTTTGTTCAGATGGTACTCTAGATTGCTACAAGGCACGGTTGGTTGCCTTGGGTAACAAACAAGAGTGTAACATCAATTATGATGAGACTTTTGCTCTAGTGACCAAGGTTTAAAATCTTGACCCGTGCCGAGATTTCGGTCCCAGACTGGAACGATACGGTTTCGGTATCGTATCGTGTCGTGCCGATAGAGTTTCGGTATTTTTTAAATATAAATATAAATTACATTTGATTATTAAAGATGTTTTATATTTTGAGATGTTGAATTAATTAAGCCTCTTTAAATTATTCTCATATCCTTAAGAATTGTTATAATTAAAAATACATTTATTTTTTTAAAAAATCATGATCACGATCGCAACTCCAAGCGCGGACGAGGAGTGGAGTCGCACAGCCCCTCCGGCTCATACCGCGGGGTCTCACGACCCCTCTATCGCGGCCGCGAGGGTTGCGCGACCCCTCTGGCGCGGCCGTGGGGGTCCTGCCACCCCTTGGGAGCTGCCGTGGGCGTCGCGAATACCCTCCCGGGCATCCGCGGGGGTTGCGATGCTCTTCCGGCTCATCCGCGGGCGTCACGATGCCCTTCCTGCCCGTCCGAGGGCGTCATACTCCAAGACCAGTGTTGGGTTCGTGCAGGTGTCGGTTGGCGGGCGAAACGGTATGTTTCACCCGTTTCAACCGGTTCGGCATGAAATTTCTGTCCTTGCCCCTCAGTATATGATTATTAGGGTACATATTGTCATCCCTATGAATGTGCACCTACTAGCACATCACACAAGTCGTGCCTTGCTCACACAAGCCTACCTACTAAAGTGGATAATATTTTCTGATAACTCATTCCAAAAAAAGCATTTAAGTTGTATTTATGATAATTGATGATTTTAACAGTAGATGGCTAATATGTGATGTTGACCCGACCCGGTTAGCCAACCGTAACCGGCCCGACCTGGTTAGCCAACCGTAACCGGCCCGACGGTAATTTTTTAAAAAAAAAATTGTGAATCCAACCATTAGAACCAACGGTTCAGACTGTTGGAGGGAGGGGGGTTTTGTTTTTTTTAAATGGTTAAAATTATTTGACCGTTTTTTTTATTAATGACTATGATTTAGTGTTCGTTATTCTTCAAACTCTGTAAACTCATTATTTCCACTCCATCTTCTCTACTCATCTCTTTATTCTGAAATCTCGATCGCTTTCAACTTCAATTCTCCAATTATAATAGAAGGAAGTTCATCATCTCGATTTTGAAGGGACAAGAAAATAATCAATCTAAATGTGGATCACAATGATATTCAATTTACTAATGATGAGCTAGAGCAAGTTCCGGCACTCGAGACACAAGGAAGTACCGATGGCAATACTTCTAAGGTTCGAGATACTCCTTTAAAATTGTCTATTTTTACTAAATATTTTGAAAATGTCATCTTCGATCCAGAGAAATACATGCAAAATGTAAGCAATGCAAAGCCTATTACAAATTACAATCGGGTGGCTAGGTCATAGTACCCGATGGAATTTGGAATCGAATGTTCTCAAATGCAATTGTCAAGATTTTCCTCGATTAGTAGAGGTATCGATTCAAGTTTATTTATATATTTTGATAATAAATTAAGGGAATCATTAACTAGATTTGTTTTCTTTTAGTTTTAAGTATAAATGCACATTTGAAGATTTCGTCAAGAATCACTTAATCCATCTACTAAACGTGTTTCTCGAACAACAGTTGTATAAAAAATTAGTAAGACAAGGAAAAAAATTAATTGAAGAATTTAGTAAATTAAATAATAAAATTTATTTATGTTCTGATATTTGAAGTAATTACTAGCAAACACATTCGTATATGGGTGTGCCTTGTCATTGGATCGATAACTCTTGAAAAATTCAAAAACATTTATTAGCCTATAGAATTTTTGACGAATCACACAATGCTCAACTCATCCCTCAATTATCATGTTTAATTTTAGAAGAATATGAATTAACTTCTAAAATATTTTCAATATCATTTGATAATATTGAATAACTTAAATTTATATGTCAACTTGTTATTGGTGGTCTATTTTTTCATATTCATTGCATATATCATATTTTAAATTTGTATTCAAGACGGATTAAAAATTTTAGAAAATCATATTAAACCAATTAAAATTGTTATTTCTTATTTATGGTGGCATCCTACTATAATGAAATAATGGGGTAGATTTTGTAAAAATAATGGATGAGACCAAAAAATTTTTCACGTGATGTACCAACCTATTAGACTACAATATATGAATTATTACCAGATTCATTTCAAAACAGAGAATTATTATGTTCATTTTTTCACAAAATAGTAATAACACTAATATATGCTTATTTTCACACCAATGAAATATATGTAGTAGTATTTGTGAAATTTTAAAAGTATTTAATGATGCAACTACGGGTGTTTATTATCCTACTTCTTATTTAGTTATGGTGAATTTTTGTAGTATAGTTTTAGTTTTAAATAATAGCATGAATGAATTTTTATCTCCTTACATATTAGCAATGAAAACAAAGTGGGAAAAATATTTTTATTATATTCCTGAAATTTATTTAATTACATCTAATTTAGACACTAGACTTACAATAGAAGTTTTACCAGAAATATTAGTTTTATATTATGATGTTTTAATTCTATTTAAAGGTTCTTCTTCTCCTCATCTAGCTAAAATCATACATGATATCAAAAATCATTTATATGAACTTTAAAAAGATTATAATATAAAATATGGATTAGAAACTAATAATATATCTGAAATACAAAATATTAGTAATAGTAGTCATTTAAAACTTACAAAAGCACAACTTTCATTAAAAAAGTGGACAAAACATCTACGAGGATCTTCGAGTTTAGACAGGAATTTGAAAATTATTTTACTACTTCTTTTAATTTTATAATAGTCGGATTTTGATATTCTATGATGGTGGTCAAAAGGCTCAAAGTTTTCACATTCTCTTCATCATTGCAAAAGAAATTTTAGCTTGTCTAATGTCAACTGTTGCCGCAGAACAGACGTTTAATTCCAGATGTAATATATTGGATGAACGACGATCTACTTTGTCTCTCGACTCTTTGGAAGCACAAGCATTACTTGATGATTGGACGAGTGCCGAAAAAAGAATACAAGAAATGTAATTTTGATGAAGTAGAAAAATTTGATACCGAAGGAACAAACACTATAAGAACGGGAAATGGAAATAAATAATAATGTCACTTCCTAAGGTAAAAAGGGTAAAAAGTTAAGTGAACTACGTGGACTTTGATTCTCTTATACCCTAAAGGATACGTAGGTAACTTAAATAAGTGCAAGACTTTTTTATATATTTTTTTATAAATTTATAATTTTTAAATATTTTTTAAAAATAATAATAATAATCTTGAATTATGGCAAACCATGGCGAAATATGAACCGACAGTTTCAAAGCCAGAATTGTAACCATATTGGACGATTAAGATTAAGGGTCGACCTTCGAGGGTGGTTCTAAATCATAGTTGGGTCTATGATGTTATGTTTGTTATTTGAAGTTAATCAACATCCTTTTTCATCCTTGGTAAAAAAAATTATCTGAGCACCTTCGACAACCTAACATGGCTATCCAGTGTTTAGGTACTTATTTAATTAATGGGTGTGTATGGATATTAGTTTTTAAAATTTATATGGGCATTTAACAATTCAGGCACTCATTTGATTAAATGAGTATAAATTTTGAGTAGTACAACAAATAGTAAGTATTAGACTCGTTGCCTTCCCTATACTTTGCATGGTTCTCTTGCTACCATGCGAGAAAATGAGAATGAGGAAGAAAGAAAGTTGACTAAGAAGATAACAAAGGACTAAAGATTTGTATTACAAATGTTGACTTAGCAATGGGCATCCTCGTTAGCTTTTTGTTAGCTTCCTAAATTAAATTGATAAAAACTTCAAAATAAAACAAATGAAAGTTTAATGATGACAATAGAAAATATCTGTATGAAACTGGATAAAAAAGTTTATTGTCTGTGTTATTCTCATAACTTAGCCAGCAAATGTATAAATCTAGTCAAAATGAAATAATAATCTGTAAAATTTACCTTTATGATTCTAAGCATAAGTGCATTATTCACTAACAAAGTTATGGTTTGCAGCACTTTTTACACTTAATATTCTAATTTTCAAGTATATACAAAGACCTAGTGTTTGAAAAGAATGCACAGAGTTCCAGACAAGGGACCACATCACATATCTAACAATTGGCCCTCTAGGCAGTTCAGGTGCCTAAGTAGGCTAGTTAACCAACCGATGAAACAAAAAAGAAAAAATCAGGTCAAATTATTTTACAATGAGCGATTTAATGAGGACCTTATTTCATGAAGACAAAATTAAACTTTTAGTATGATAGTGCATAACTTTTAAGTGTTAAGCATTCATTTTGCAAGTGGCAAACACATTAGATACTAATTATATACAAGTTACCTCTAAATATGACTAATTGTTATATAATGTGTTTTGCATTGTATGATTAACAAATATTTTATATATAGTGTTATGAATAGGATGAATTGAATTAAATACTCTTTTGGATATACATTATCATTTTAATAGATCTAAATATATTTTGATATTGCATGTCTCTTCATGCCTCAAATGTGTCATGCAGTAGATTTTTATAACCTTTTTTGAAAGGAAACATAGTAACACTAGACAAATATTTATGTCAAACTATAAAGAATCGTGTGTTAATGCCATCACCACGAGTATGCCCAATTGAGTTCAAATACAGAAACTTTGAGCGGATCACCAACAAAAGCAGTTTCCCAAACAATAAAACAATAGTAATACCCCACCTCATAGGCATTCGCAATTTTCACAAAAAGCTTCCTTGACTCGGGATCAGGGTTCTTATCAGGATGACTAGAAAATCATACACAAACAAGCCTATCAGGGAAGGAAAGAGCTAAGTGGGAAAAGGAATCAAAAAAGCCAAATCGAACTCGTGAGCGTACTATTTGAGGGAGAGCTTGTAGTATGCTTTTTTGATCTCGGATGCGTTGGCGCTCTGAGAAACCCTAGAAAAGCAACGCAGGCAGGGAGATAAGAGGGGAAAAAATGTACGTTGGGGGATTTCGGAGGGGGAAGAGCAGTGAATTGTCGATTTACCCGAGGAGATCATAGCAGTCGTCGTCGTCGCAGTAGATTGAATGGCAAATTGGTAAGTTGACGAGGACGATGAAAAGGAGAAGAAAGCAACTGCTCCACTGAGAAGTCGACGAAGCCATCGCCCAATTCCCCGCTGGAGACGACTCGATTCTTCTGTGGTCGATGATTTATATTTCATCGATTTTAAATTATTAAAAATAGGTTTGCAAGTTGTGCATTCAATTTATTAATTTCAATTTGGACTTTTCTAGCTAAAGGTGACTTCCTCATTTTAACAAAAAGCATCGTTGGACTTCTTTGTCTAATATGGTAACCTACCTATACTTAGATCTAAAGAAACTCCTTCACGGCAGCATGGCAATTTGAGTACCTCATTCAAAATGAGCAAATTTCACATTAATTTCTAATTTCTGAATCAAATGCAATGCAGGCTCAGCAGCAAAAACAATGCTAGCTGCTCCGCGGCAATGGTACAGTGACAAAGTGTCTCTTTTATTTTTTTAGGCATCTAAGATCAAGTTTCAACTTCAACGAATTAATAGATAAATTTTTACAAATTAATAGATAAATTTTAATTAATAAACAATTAACATAAGAACGTTAGACTGACGAATCACTCGCTGTGAGCGCTTCCTGATTTATCCTGATAGCAAGTAAAAAACTTCTATACAATCGGACCGGTCGTCGTCAGGACTAGTGGGTGCAAATTAAATACCTAATGTCAACTTTAAAAAAAAACAACAATGCTAGTTAGAATACGTCCAAATTCCTACTCACTAACCCTTGCACTATGGTCGGTGCCCTTGGGATGCACCTGTCTCTAGAACTTCACTCCGCTGCATGATAAATTTAGGACATTCTCTTCAGTGTCAGCACTCAGCAGAACATTCACATTCTATGATAAATTTCTTACCATATTCAAGAAGACTGTTCCAACTATTTCAAAGGAACCATATTGTAGTCCTAAAGCATTATGAGAAAAGAACTATTACATATAGCAGCAAAACATTAACAATCACTCAAACCAGAGACTTTAAAGTACCACCTTTTGAATCCGGGTCCATTCCAATTTTGTGAATTCTGGAACAGTATTGCAGTTTACATTAGAGTATCAAGCGTTTTAAATACAAAGTGTAACTCGAGTACGGTCTCAAGAGCTTTTATGAGAAGAATCACAAATAGATCCACTTTAGCTACAGATTTAAATTCCCAGTAGCTTCATGAAGGCTTTGCTATCGATAAGATCAGGAAGTATGATTGCAGTGCCAGAACTCACTTGCTTCAGCTCCGCCTCGGTAAATATACCTGTACACACACCAACAGCAAGAGCTCCTCCATATTCTGCAGCTTTAATGTCATTTGGCTTCAAAAACAACATCAAAGAGATTATAAGTTAATACGAACGAGCCCATATCTTCATCTTGATTCTCAGCATACTCGTGGCGTTTATCTAGTTGTATACAAGGAGACTAAAACAAATTTCCATTGTAATCATGTCAAATTCATTCATCAAATGGTACTGAAATGCCGAGATTGATAAGTAATTTGTTTGCTTTGCAGATTCATTCAAGTTAAATTTCTCTGCTTCGTGTTATGAACAAAGTATTGTTGATTTACTATGCACGAAGCAAAATGCATTTTGCGATTAGCACCTAATAATGATGCACTGTTCATAAGATACCAATTTGAAATGGAGGAACATAATCCTATGCATTTGTCATTCCTAAATGAAGAGAGGCATATACTTGGGTCCAATTAGTTGGATGGAAAATATAAAAGAAAGGAGAGAAAGAATCACAAAATTATATATAACTAATGGAATCTTCTTGTTTCTTCTATCTTCTATAAAAATATTCAGATCCATGGGGGAGAATTAAAATGGCATACTGTATCTCCAACATGTACTCGCAATTCAAATAGTTCAGTGGATGTCTTTTGACCTCGCTCTGCTGCAATCTTCACTAGCTCCCCGCGATCAGTATGATCACTTCCAAATCTAGCAGTCAAAAGAATAAAGCATGCTTATAATTGTTCAAGGAAACATATATCACAAATCCATAATGACAAAAATGAAAATGGTAAAGAACTCAAAACATTTATACACACCCTCCAAAATTGGGAATTGTGAAATATTTTCTGATACCCAACCCATCCATCTTTATCCAAGCAATCTCTTCTAAATTCCCTGTGACCTGTGCATGAAGAAAGTTCATAGAACTGGTATTGTGTTTCTCACAATGCAAAATTCAACCAGAACTTTCAAATTATGTATTGAACGCTAAAAAAATATGGATTAACTATATCCATAACTCGAGCAATGAAACAAGAAAGTTTTCTAGAAAATAACATCCAATGATTTGCAACAGTCATTTTTAGTTATTATAGGGGTCCAAGTAACATAGTCAAAAATTTAAATCAAATTGTTTTATAAAATAGTAAGAGAAGTTTTAAAAAGTTGTTTAGTTTTTAAATAAAGTAAGTTTAATTGGGATAATCTGACTTTGTATTTTATGAAGAATGAGCCTTATTCTCGATTAATAAAAGGGGTTAGGATCCCACCCGTCAATTCTTAATGCAAGAGTTTTTCCTTATCTTCTCTTCATGCTTAACATCATCAATTTTGTCCAAGTCCCTGAATGGTTGGACTTTTAGTGCTGCATCGATTGATATCAGAGTTGAGAACTTGTTTGGTTCTATATATCCTCCTTCAATCACTGTTTCCTTCCTCGTCACTAATTTTTGTCCACCACCTTCCCTGCCACATTTGCTCGTCACCTCTATTGTTCCTTCCCTCTACTACTGCTTTTTTTTTTTATCTCCCCATGAGTGTTCTCATGTGTTGCTCATCCTCTTCCTCCTCACAGTGTTTCATCCTCTTCCTTTCACAACGTTGCTACTGCACCTTGTCCTTAACAGACCTGCGACTATCACTGCCCACTCTTCCCTAACCTCTTGACAAAGAAAGGTGAACACAAACATCCCCTCCTTTGTGTTAACACTGCCCATGCAATTGCAACCACATCCTTCGTTTGTTACTCGATTTCCATTGTCCATAGAGCTCGTTTGTCTGCAAGAGGCCTCTCTATGGGTCAAGTCAGCATGACTCCTCCCTATAGCACATACCTAGTCGCATCCAAGCATGCATCAATCACTCAACATCAATGTCGATGCCTCCTTTACACCAACTCTAGCACAACCACACCTTCCCTCTACCACATGTGCTACCATAATTCACTTATCAAACACTAGTTCAAACTCCTTCAATCTTCAGCCACCACCTTGAGATTCTCTTGCACAAATGCACATTTGTGCCTACCAGCCAACAAGACATCAAGAACTCCTCTAGTGCCATCAGCATCACCTCCCAGACCACCACTGATAATGATGCCAACAACACTGGCTATACCCCGCTGTGCACCCCACACACTGCTGTCAAAACCTAAAAGAATCACATTAAAACAATTTGATATTTTGCATTTTAGTCATTTTTTTAATAATTTCATATTTTAGTTCTTTGTTTAAAAAATTCATTATTGTAATAAAGAATAGCTAACAAAAATAAAAGAAAAAGTTGTTTGCAATAGGACAAAAAAAAGAAAGAGAGAATTCTTAAAAAGAGAGAGAGAGAGAGAGAAAAGAGAATGAGATATTTTGTCAAAAAAAAAAAGAGAGAGAGAAAGTTGTCAAAACAAAAGGAAACAAAATTGTCAAGAAAAATAAAAAGAAAGACTCGTCAATAAAAAAGGGGAAAACTTATCAACAAAAGGAAAATATATGTATTGTTGTGCTCCATCTACTAGTTGAACATCTTCGATCTCCACCATTTGTCTTATCTTTATAAGGACTGTAACATCCTTTAATTGACACCTCTTCAACATCTTTAAAATTGCAGTATCAAGTATCTTCATCCATTAGTCAAATTCAAATCTTGTGGCAACTTCAACATCGAAAAAAGCTCACATAATCTCAGTATAATTGCTACCTCTCAAGCTTTGAAATTAATTTTGTTTGCTTAGTTGATAATTTATAATGGTTGCATTTAACTAGTTTTCCTCACAGTTAATTTTTATTTAATTAGTTGTTAATTTATAATTTCGTTTTTCTCACAAGTTTTGCATGCCATCACATATCATTCAAAAAAAATCAAAATCCCATCATATTGTTTCCTATTTAGCTTATCCATCATTTGATGAAAAAGAAGATCATTCATCGTCTTTTATTTGCAGCTTAATTTGTTTTCATCCATCATATTTTCATGCATTGCATTTATCATATTGCTTTACTTTAGAAACATCATTACTTGCAATGCTTAGATTAACATGATAAGAAATGCTTCTCCAATTACCATTAAATAATGAAATATACATATTTTATGAAAGAGATATATTTTATGAGTGGAAGTTATCATTTAAACTATGTTCATGCAAACGTTGCGCTTAATTTCTTAAGAACCAGAACAATCCGTCCAAATAATTATTTCTACGGTCATAATTTCATGAATAACATGCAAACTCATACAAGGTCAAATTGTCCCATGCAGGGGGAGGCGGGAGTGTAACTACCCCTGTGATATTAAAAAAATAATAAAAAATATCAAATTCTCACCGCCAAGGTTTAAAATCTCGACCCGTGCCAAGGTTTCGGTCCCAGACCGGAACGATAAGGTTTTGGTATCGTATCATGCCGTGCCGATAGAGTTTCGGTATTTTTTAAATATAAATATTAATATATATTATATTTGATTATTAAAGATGTTTTATTTTTTGAGATATTGAATTAATTAAGCCTCTTTAAATTATCCTCATATTCTTAGAAATTGTTATAATTAAAAATACATTTATTTTTTTTAAAAAAATCATGATTGCGACTCCAGGCACGGACGGGGAGTCGCGCGGATGGGGAGTCGTGCGGCCGAGGGTCATGCGACCCCTCCAACATAGCAGGGGGATCCTATGAATCCTTCATTGCTGTTGCGGTGGTTGCGCGACCCCTCCCTTGTTGTTGCGGGGATCGC
>JBBPFP010000126.1:930164-940676 GCA_037974795.1 Kaempferia galanga | reverse complement strand
TTTGATCATAAATCCACTGAAAAAATTTGTGCATATGCAAGTGGTAAATTCCTCCATATTAAATCAACAATAGACGCGAAGATCCATACTGTGATGAACTCCCTCAAAGGCTTAAAAATTTATTATTTAGACAAGAAGGAGTTAATCATCAGAACTGACTGTCAGACCACCATAAATTTCTTTGGCAAATCCTCCAACAACAAGCCGTTAAGAGTTAGATGGCTCGCCTTTACTGACTTCATAACCGGTGTTGGAGTCCATATATCATTTGAACATATTGAGGGAAAAGACAACCAGTTAGCAGATTCTTTATCTTGACTAATTAATTGTCTTATGGTTATAGAATGGCCGGAGGAAATCCTAAGCATATTGCAGCTAGTGGCACCAACTCTCCCGAAGATAAACGAAAGGCCCAATACGGAAGCCCAAGCCTAAATGACTCAAGCTCTCCTAACCCTATCGGCCTCTCTAAGCAGTACCAATAGTTATTGTAATCCCTCCATCAGCAACACTCAATCTCCCTCAATAATCATACAAAAATCAGCCAACACCTCCATGAGTTACAGCAACAGGCTGCAGTACAAGCAGCCAACTCCCTCCAGCAGCTTAGGCTGCTACACTCCCGAAAGAAAGAGGAATGCAAGCGAAGGAGTACATCTGACTGATACGCCGCTACCAAACAAATAGATGAATAGCTAGAGAAAGTTGCCAATCTATTGCATGATGCCTTTAGAAGAATGGACTCCTTCCAGTTGTAAATTGATGGAAGTGGTGGACCCAAGTAACCGAGCCTACTCATGGCTGAAAAAGATTCCCTCTTATCACTAATGGAGTTTAGTGTGAGTTGTAAAGATTCTTTCTTATCGGAAGGACTATCACAAGTGTAAAATAAGTAGAGTATATTATGTATGAGTTGTAAAAAGATTCCTCTTTATCAGGAAGAACGTGAAGAGCCTGTGATGACGAGGCCCAATGAGTACTCGGTATCCTTCACTCCTATATAAGAGGAAGCTTACACACTTGCAAAGACACAAACGATCTTTGGTCTTTACTTGGAATTTGAAGTTAGCAAAGTATAATAAAACCTGTGAGTTGCTTCTCATTTTTTCTCCTTATTTTTATTATCTTGCAACCAACCAACCCACCCCCATATTCAGTATCAACGTTGAGCATATCTGACTGAGTCTAAATTAAATCATTGATTCGGGTGTTAAGTTCAGTTTGATTTCATTGAGTTTGATTTATTTATATGTTATTGACAATAGGCCATTTAGTTTATTTTTTATTCCGCCTATTAATTTGACTTAACTTCATTTTTTACTTTTGATGGGTATTGTGGTGTCACAATACCATTCAAATATATTATTTTGGAAGAGAGGAAAGGGTCCTTAATGCCATGTGGGTTTGCTGAGTTCGACACGTGGGTCATGCTGCTAGATTTGCCATCCTGCTGTGCTTAACCTGAACGCACAGCCGGCTCTGGTCAACACACAAAGCACGTTACCCTGGGCTTGGTTGGCAGTAAAATTTGATTCCGGGAGAAATATCTATTTCTTAATTAACCTTTCTACGACCGTACGGGGTGTCCAGACCTTTTGCCAAATCAGGTATGCAGACTGACCAATTTAATAAAAAATAATAAATTAAAATATGATTTTTTTAAGGGTGGGCTGCAGGTTGGTCTTTGATCTTTGGACAAACGTGGGCCATGCTGGGCGTGGGATCATATCGAAACCAATACACTCTTGTGCCCATACGAGCACATGAGCCACGAACCCTACACAAAACCCCCCCAAGATGTGTTGCCTCCCAAACCGACCCAATCGTTCTAGTTTAGGCCATGTCAAGCACGGTCCCTGGCGTCCCATGACATGCTATGCCCAGCCATGTTCAGTGCAAGGCAAGAGGCTACCCTACCTAAGTTACTTTGCAATATACAGCAGCATAAATTACATGCATGAGCAGGCTTTTTGTTACGTATGTTAATAGTAAAAATTAATGCTTCTATCTACAGAATCACTTTTTAATAAATCAGTTGCAACCCAATTAATTAAAAGACACTAAAGCCCAAACTTTCTGGGTCACTAATAGGCGGAACAAATTTCATAGGACAATGCGTACTAAAGGAATATAGAAGAAAAGACATGCAGTCAGTCATCCTGAAGGAAATTTGACAGATATCAAATATCTAGCAAAAGGCAATTAATGTGAAATGAAGCAAAGAAAGAGCGAGCTAAGTGAAGGAAATGGAAATGGAAAAACATCTCATAAAACTATTATGAAACTTATGCATCACATCATGTAGAATCTGGCCTAAACTTGCTCTGCAGTTGTACATCTTAAATAGAGTGCGGATTTAAATGTTCAATCGTTAGGAAAGTGCATTTATTCAAAATGTCTAAGCACTTGATAGCATCTAATGGATAGGCAATCCATCAGTTAACTTACACAAGGCATGAATATGCAAGGGCCTTCTCTTCTGACAACTCCTCAGCGGTTGCATCCAACTTCTTCCTTGAGAATTCGTCGATTGAAAGCCCTGACAAGATATCAAGTAGAAGCATAAATCACAAATTATCTCGCTTCTTTTAGCCCTTGTAATACTAGAATCACAATGAGTATCAGCGTTCGACTTCAATCTAGTAACTCTAGTAGCACGTTTCTACACAAAAAACGGTAATAGTAGTTGAAAACTCAGAAATAAAAAGGTATTTTTGTTCCAAGAAGATGAAAGTCATGAATTCAAATGAGAAAATTGCCAATGCGAAAGAAGATCAATTCTAGTTATCCCTAGCATTACCATCATGTGGATCTATCACTGTCCAAACATTGCACACGAGTACTATCGCTGCTCATTAATGTCTATCCATTATTGATGTAGATGAATTGTGCACATCTCAGAAGAGAGCCTATTCCTAGTTTTCTTAACTATTTTGCCCTTTTTTCACGAATGCAAACACAAACTGCCATTTAAGCTCAAACAGGGGGTTGTAAATGGACAAAATATTTGTGAACAAGCTCTACACTTAAGGCTCATTTATCATATTGTTTCTTTATTTTTGATTCAAAAATAGAGTATAATGATGTATATATTTATGACACTCTTTGTTTAGATTATTTTTGATATAAGGTTGTATATTATTTCAAAACTAAATAAATAAATAACATAAATTTACTTTATCATATCAAGTTCCAAGTAACTTATAAGGATAACACACTTCCCAATAGTGAACGAAACAGAAATGCTTCCTTAGATGGAGTTTCCTAGGTGGGAAAAAAAGGAGGAACCTTTCTTTTTCCAACGTTTGTTTGAGGGAAAAGAAAAGGGGGAGTAACATAAAGATGGTTTGTTAAAAACGTAAAAAACAAAATTAAGGTAGGATAACAAAAAACAACACTAAAATCACATGGTTTCCACCCTACTCTGTGCCACTCCTGCTTTCCACCTCGGAAGCCAAATTTAAAGCATAAATCAGACTAACCTATTTAAAGATGCTATTTTCTCACAGTAGTCGATCATGCATTATATTCAAGGAAATATTTGTATAAATTGTTTCTTAAAGAATTGCATACCTTGGACAATGGTCCACTCGCCAGCTTTGCATGTGACAGGGAAAGAATAAATCAGCCCAGCTGGTACATTGTATGAACCATCAGAATAAACGCCCATGGAGACCCATGTACCCTGCCACAAGGATGAGATAGTGCTAACAAAATCAGCACAAGTAGGATGATATTAGGATGAATTTCACATAGACAAGGTACAGAAAATAACCTCAGGAGTTCCAAGAACCCAGTCACGAATGTGATCACAAGCAGAACTGGCAGCAGATAAAGCACTAGAAAGTTTTCTTGCTTTGATGATTGCTGCACCGCGTTGTTGAACAGTTGTGATAAATTCACCCCTCAACCTGAGATCAGATCATAGTGATGGTAATTATGCTAGACTTGGAAAATGCAAATAGTAACAATACTCCTGAATTACAAAAATGAATTTAATCATTATTTCATACCACTCATCATCAGAAACAAGCTCACAAGCAGATTTTTCTCCACTTTGTGTCTTAACAGTTGCGTGACTTACATCAGGATACTGGGTGGAAGAATGATTTCCCCAAATGATGACATTCTTGACATCACTAACTTGAACATTCAATCGCTCTGAAATCTGTCCTAGTGCCCTGTTGTGATCTAGCCTTGTCAAACAAGTAATATTCTTTGCTGGAATCGATGGAGCAAATTCTTTCAGTATAAGAGCATTAGTGTTTGCAGGATTGGCTACAACAAGCACCTAAAACGATCAAATGAACAGTTAAGCTTGAGAAAAAGAAAGCATCAAGTGTTGGTGTCATATTAGCAACATTATTCAAATATGAATCTGAAGTGTTTTAAATGAATCATGCAAAAGCTGAAATTGAACATGAGTTATAATAAACTATACCTTGCAATTGGGAGCAGCATGTGCTTCTAATGCTGAAGCTTGAGACTTATAGATGGATACATTTTTTGACATCACATCCTTTCTCTCCATACCTTCCTTCCTTGGGAAACCACCAACCATAACAGCTACACTGACTCCAGTGCAAGCCTCCACAACATCAGTTGTAGCAACAACACCTAATTGCAATAATTTTTTTAACAAAACTACAGTTAGTAGCAACAAGGATACGCTAAGATTATTAACACTGAAAAGAAAAGATTTATCCAATACCCTTAAGAAGAGGAAATGCTGCATCAACCAGCTCCATCTTGACTCCATTTAGAGCTTCTGCAGCAGGCGGAATGTCGAGCATGTGCAATATAACAGGCTGGTCAGGGCCAAGCATCACTCCCCTAGCAATCATCGGTACGAGGGCATATCCAATTTGACCTAAAGGCATAGAAGAGTTATTTATTTTCCATACAATTTTCTTTGATTGTCGGGGAAGATGGTAGAAAAGACCAATTGATCACTCTTGCCCAAGAGAGTAAGAGACAGCCATCTAGATGCTAGATAACAAATCAACAGAAACATAGATCAAATTGTGCTGCATAGAACATAAATGTATGGTACATGGTATATTTTATGTTTCCATGAACAGCTATCATAGACTCATCTCATCTCCTAGAATTCATAAGCCCCAATGTTGTAGAGGGAGAGTAAATTATTCACTAGAAGGAATTTTAACTTTTATTATATGGAAAGTACAGAATGATGAGGGCAATTTTATGAATTCTAAGAAAAGAGAACAATTAAGATTATATATATATAGTGAGTGGTTGAAATGAAGGCATTTTTCTAATTGATGAGTTTAAGAAAATAGTTTAAACTCGAAGCTACAATCATGGAGAGAACAAAAGAAAAGAAAACAATAGCTCAAGTAGAACTAAAATTGAATATAAGAAATGTAGTTTCCAAAATAAGAGAAGAATCAAGAGACCAATTAAGAATGATGGCATGAAATTCTTACAAGAGTTTTAGACTTAGATCTATTAATCAACAAGAGAATACTAATGGAAATATTATTAATAAAATAAAAAGTACGTGGTTGAAATTAAGAGGAATTTCAAATTCTTTTGTTGTGGTCTACTCTAAGGCTATAAGGATAATTTTATAAGTCTGTAGTACAACTTGTCATCCTTTATGAATTAGACAGTTAGAAACACTATGTACAAGAAATAAAAAGAATGATGAGAATGCTAAAATGGCTATCTAGGTTTATCATAAAGAATATTTCTTTTTTCAAAAGAAGAATACTTTTATTCATGAGCAATATGGGTACAAAAGATGATCAAACAAAAGAAAATAGGTTGAAATGGTTAGAAAAATATTTAATGATAACCAATAAACTCTATCGTTAGAAGAATTGAACTGATAGAAGTGAAAGGTGAAAAAGACAAAGTGATATGTGAATTCTAGTTAATGGAACACAAACTAATTTGATTTGAATATTACAATCAATATAGAACTATAGGAAGCTCAATGGAATGATTAAGATTCACTTAGCCAATCTAGAAGAGCTTGAAGTGAATATACGATGAATGAATGCAAGTCATCCAGATCAAATACAGTAGAGAGCAATATAGGCGTAAGCAAAGTCAAGCAAGAAGTGAAATTTTCCCCATTTGCAAAAGATTAATGAATACATAAAGATGAGTACTTGTTTGAAGCATATAACTAGATTATAGTAACGACATTTAACTATTAACACGTGCATTTCAAGGCAATCAAATCATACAAGCATAAGAAGACTACTAAAAATGCATTCATTTGTTTATGAGAAGGAAAAAAACTTCTCATAGTCATAGAGGTGATTGATTTGCAAGAGAATAATATGATTTATAGTTAATTGAGAAGCCAGCCTAGGAAGGTCAACTTAGTCAAACAAAAAAAAAACAACTAGAGGGCTACAGTATAATCATGTAATCTTTTTGAGAAATTTCTGCAATGCAATCTGTACAGTAACATTATTGATTTACGGATCCGTTCAAACGTAAGTGGGAATACGCAAGCGATCCATTTCTTCGAAGGATGATATCCTATGTAAAATAAAGGATGACAGGAAGGACCTCGAGAACATTTTTCTCTTTTTATTTGTCCCTAAATGTGTGATTGATCGTACACTACATGTCCAGACAGAAATATTACATCGAACAAGACTTTCTTTTCCTCCTAAAATCCTACACATGAGAACAGCTTGGCCAATGGCACCTCTGGAACAAAAGGCTAAAAGAAGGAATACAATCAGGAATCATTGTTTAATATGGCCTGATCAGGCAACCTAGAAGAATTAAGATGAATAAATAACAAAACAACTATAAACTGAAATATAAAGAAAGTAGATGTGGATAAAAAATCTTCAAAATAAGAAACCCAAACATGATGGACGAAGGACACAGGGGAAGAAGAAGGTCAAAGATTCATATACACAATCAGATCCGGCATCGGCAAATAGATCAAACCAACAATTCCCAGGCGTGAAATAAGGATCAGATCCGTTTCCAAACCTAAATCATCTTAATGGAACAAAAGATCACTGAGCGACAGATTTTTTTTTAAAAAAAAATAATAAGATCGAAGCTGAACGCACTATCAAGACTGAGATCCGACATAGAAACACAGTCAACGACGGATCTGAGATAAAAAAAAAAAAAAAAGACAGATAGTTAAAAGCAAGCAAAAGCAGGGGTAGAAATCGAGCGCGTTACCTGCAGCACCAGTTACGAGAACTCGAACGGGATCCTTCTCCATTGAGGAAACGAGGGGAGGCGAAGAAACAAGCGAGGATGGATGGAGACTGCGGGGAGGACGATGCTTACAGTGGCGAAGAAGCTGATGAGACTGCATTTAAAGGGAAAGTGTGTGGATAATGGAAAGGCGATAAGAACGGAATCGGACGACGGAAGATGCGCTCCAGTAGAGTCAACGAAGATCGATCGTCCATCATGGACAGCAATTAAATGGACGGCTACAAAGTTGTATTTATCGACGCTCGCCGTTTTCAGGCGTCTCAAGACAGAGACTGCCCCGGACGACGGTTGATGCTTAAAATAGGAAAGTGATACTCTTACTAGACGCCTTGTAGCGCGATAATTACTACAGTGATACTAGATTATTATAATATATTATTTTTTTATTATATGGATGATGAATAAGATTTGACTTCCTTTTTAACCTCTAATCCCGTTCAAATTGATAAATTCAAATTTTCCTCACTTTTACTCTCCCTCTCCCTCTCGCTCTTACTCCTTCACCACCATCTTCCGTCACACCCGCTCCTTCCTTTGTCGTCATCTTCCGCACAGAGAGTACAAGTGCTTGCTTAATCTGCACAGTACCTATCGAAGTTTTTCTTCCTTCGTCCACCTATATTATTGTTTATATACTATGCGTGCGATATGTTTAATTATGGCATGGTTAGATATAATTATGTCATGCATGTGTAATATCATATAATCATATTTGTCATGCATGTGATGTCATATATGTAGATTATATGCATGATAACGATGAGACTAAATCTCTTACAAAATATTAAAACTTTATCTTCTGTTAATATGATAAGAACTAGAGTTTAATTATTTATTTTAGTTATTGTGTCAAAGTCAAGTTCAATCTGAAATTAAGTATGCTCGAACCATTGAGATACGATGTCATGATTAATGGTTGGCTTTAACTTGAAGGATTGATTTGTTGTGCCAAAGTCAAGGTCAACGTGATAGAGGTGAAGTTGGGTGATATGCATTTGATGTATAGTTGTTAATGTGGTAACAACCCGATGTTTATGCGAATATTCAATTAGTTGATAACATAATATGATAGTTATGTGATACATAATCGATATATGTGATATCTACCACTATAGCTAAGAATGATTTATTGGGCTAAAGCCAAGATTGTTCTTATGTATAGTAGATATCAACCCACTTGGAGAAAACCTATGATCACCCGAATTTAAAGGGCTCTTGAATTTGATTAGAAAGTGGGAATCCATATTCATATGTAAATTGTTTACATCTATGGAATAAATCATCTCTCTCATATTTGCTTGATTGTGTATTTCTAGTTTATTAGAATAAGCATGTTTTCTTTAGATTTGTGTTTAACTTTGGAAATAACCAAACTACTCGAGAATTGTTCTCAATGGCAAGAAAAAAGAACTGGCTCCAAAGGGTCCATGTTGCCATTTTGGTAAAATGGGACATTGGAGAAGAATCGATAAGATTTATTTTGAGTTCATGAAGAAAATAAGGACATCCAATGCCCTATCTTCTTTAAATATCTTCAAGATTAAATATTATTTCTTCAATCATTTGGTATTAGATACTAAGTGTGTCTCACATATATGTAATGACATAAGTGAGCTAAAAGAATAATAGACGATAAGATAATCAGTTAACCTCTTAGTCGTGACATTATCACCTTGGCCATATAAGTAAGAAACACATGTTTAAATTACACACTAGTGGAATTCTGGAATCACTTAAATTTGATTCATTTGATACATGCGATTCATGCTTATAAGACAAGATGACTAAGTTATCTTTTTTTGAAAAAGATGAACTAGTGGGAGAGTTGTTTGACATTATACATACCGATGTATGCGGATTGATGTCAACTCTAGTACGAGGAGGTTACATCTACTTTATTATCTTCATCGATAATCATTCACGATTTGGGTATATGTATTTATTAAAAATACAAGTCTAAGGCCTTTGAAAGGTTTAAAGAATCAAAAAATGAAGTAAAGAAACATCTTAACAAAGTATTA
Source organism: Kaempferia galanga (assembly GCA_037974795.1). Classification (NCBI taxonomy): domain Eukaryota; kingdom Viridiplantae; phylum Streptophyta; class Magnoliopsida; order Zingiberales; family Zingiberaceae; genus Kaempferia; species Kaempferia galanga. Next base: position 931,425 of record JBBPFP010000126.1, on the reverse strand, counting down.
AAGTACTTCGATCCGATCGAGGTAGTGAATACTTAAGTTAAGAGTTTCAAGATTATCTTAAAGATGATAGGATATGAACTCCGCCTTACATGTCTCAATATAGTAGTGTATCAAAAGGTTAGACCAAACCTTGTTGGACATGGTTAGATCGATAATAAATCATGCAATTCCTCCCAAAGACTTTTAGGGTTACGTAGTCAAGATAGTTGTTTACTTGCTAAATAGGGTGATAACTTAGGCAATCTCTACTACTTTTTTTATGAAATGGACTAGTAAAAATCCTTATTTATCTTATTTAAAGTTATGTGGTTGTTCTTCTTTGAAGAGGACTAAATCAGATGAGTTGGATGCTAAGTCTGATAATGTTTATTTATTGATTACCCTAAGGAAACTAGGGGTTATCAATTCTATCATCCCTTAGAACAAAATATATTTGTTTCAAGGCATGCTGTGTTTCTAGAGGAAAGTTTTTCTTGTAAGAAAACAGTGGGAGTAAGGTTGAACAAATAGTAGTCCAAGTGACTCCAATAGACACATTAGAGATGCATATTCAAAAACCACAGTTGATTACTCATTAGGATAATGTAACGGTCGAACCTGTTGATGCACCACCTCTTCGTAGATTTAGTAGGACATGTCTAATTCTCGAGAAATATGGATTTCTCATAAGTGAATCGAGAGACGTATTACTCATTGAGAACGAGAATCCTACTAGTTATGAAGAAGTTCTGATTGGTTCAAAAAGGGTCTCATGGTTTGAATCTATGAAATCGAAAATGGATTCCATGTTTGAAAAACTAAGTTTGGAACTTGGTGGATCTGTCTAAAGGCATATTACCTATTGGGTGCAAGTGGGTTTTCCAGAAGAAAACCAACATGGATGAGAATTTGATTTCTCACAATAACCAGATGAACCCTGTGTATATATGAAGGTTAGTGGGAGTCTAATCGAGTTCCCTGAGTTATATGATGATAACACATTACTTTAAGGAAATGATATACCCATTCTAAAGTCAGTTAAAGTTTGGTTGTCCAAAATATTCTCCATGAAAGATATGAGAGAAGTAACCTATATCCTTAAGATTAAGATCTATACAGACAAATCAAAAAGGTTGCTTAGTCTTTCACATTCTACATACATCGATAAAGTGCTAAAACAGTTTGGCATTGAAGAATCCAAGAAAGGTTGTCTTCCCATTGACATAAGATTTAACTTTCGAAGTCTATGTATCTGATCACACAAGATGAGAGGATTCACATG
>JBBPFP010000126.1:830101-842749 GCA_037974795.1 Kaempferia galanga | reverse complement strand
TCCTTGATAAAACAATGTGACAGTTTACATATTTATAGACTGAGCTCCAACGGTTCGTTGGTGCAATTAAGACAAAGTATCCGGTGCAATTAATGCAAAGTATCCTATATGATATGCTATCATCCTCGTTGGTGCAATTAAGGTAAAGTATCATATCATATATGATACGCTATCATGCGACATTGGATAGTAGTGGACTTGGAAAGTGTGGCCAACGTCGGCGTATGTCTTCTCCTCCATGTTCTCGGCGGGATATCACAAGGTCATGCACAGATCTAGGTTTTTGTCCCTCAATATGTCCAAATCGAAGATGCAAACGAGTTGAGGTGGCAGCCACTGGTCTTACACTGGCGGTGCCTTCTTCGACAGGGGATTGCATCAAAGGTGGTCATGGTCTACCCCCGCAAGTAGCGCCATCTGCCAGTAGCAGTCCAAGGTGGACAAGTTCAGTGCGAACGACGCCTTTTGCGCCTATTGGTTCTTCTCCAACCACATCCGCTCCACCCCGCCGAAGAAGGGTTGGATGAGGATGATGCGCCTAGGCAAAAGGCCGACTACGCCGCCATCGGATCCAACCCCCCGGTTGCAGACATATAGTAGGCGAAGGCAGCGCTTGCACTATTGGCGGCCGAAGTCGCAATGGCAATGCCACGAGCCCGCAGAGTTATCCTAGAGGGAGCGGACTGCTTGTTGCTGCACCCAGCACAGGTAGAAGTGTCGTCCTAAAATGCAGCAGGTAGGCAATGCTTAGGTGCGAGGCGGTAGCTGACAGAGAGCACGACGAGCTAGTAGATGGGGCGTGAACTTCACTCTGATTTTAGCTTGAAATAAAATAAATATTCTTTAGAGTAGTGAAGGAACTAATGGAAAATGATGATGGGAGAATAATAACTTCATAAAAACTGATATTTCAACCTCACCATTTTTTAACTAAGCATAGAAATAGTGATTTTTTAAGGATCCAAAAGAATGCAACATTTATTCACACGAACCAAACCAAACACAAGAAAAGCCAAATATACTGTTAAAACAAAGTTTCCAGACAAACTAAACATACCATATCTCAACACAAAGACATTTAATTGGCAATAAAATTAGTTAATGAGGCAGAGACGCGAAAGGCGAGAATCATTCTTCAGCCCTTCCTCGAATGATATAGTACCTAGGAACTAATATTAAACAGGTGATGACGTAGTAAAGATTACATTGAAAATGTAATGGTGAAAGCCAAGCAGAATTCACGATGATACAGAAATGAAGAAATGAACATAGTAGTACAAGAACCTAACACCACTTGCTGCTCAAAGAGCTGAAAGTGACTGCCAGATAACATATTGAGAAGAGCAGGGAGAAAAAAGAGAATATGATAATTGAAGTCACTGATGATCTGAAATTATTCACCAAGTTTGTGCAGTTTCAATTCTCCAACATACCTCTCCAAGGCACTGATGATCTGCATTTGGTGTCAGTTCATGCAGGTCAATGAGGTCAAATACGGCATGCTATGCTCACAACAGCTCAGAAGGGTCAATGCTAAATGTGAAGCGGGCTGCTAACTGGTTCTTGCCCGGAACTTTTCTCCTTGTGCTTCAAAGAAAGATTCAGAAACTGGGAATCAAGATCTCTAATGCTACTACTGCGATTAGCAGAATAAGGCTGTTCTTGTGGTTGTGGCTGATATAGTTGTCGAAGACGAGCTATCTCACGTTCCAGAGTTTCCTGTTGAACTGCATCACAACATTAAAGAAGCTTCAAATTTTCATTTATTTTCAAGTTGGATGAGCCACGTGAAAAAAGTGAGAATAATCTAGGTAACATGGCACCATTATTTTCAAAACGCGACTTTATTTACAGATCCAGTTGGCATATTTCCATGCCACTTCAAGTGTAACACTTAAAAAAACGACCCATATTATGGATGATTTCAGTGGGTATTGTGGAAAATTACATCTCTTTTCTGTTCATGACTCTTGCAAAGTAAATAGGAACATGCATGAGCAAAGTTATAGGTTCAGTTTTTTTCCTTTTCCTCTTGTTCCCCTCTCTCTCTCCCTCTCCACTTCTATTCTCTTCTCCATTCACTCCAGGTAATAGGTATACCTCCTACCTTTTGTAGATCAATGTAAAGAGATTTGGGGTTCTTTTCCTTCTACTCTCCTTCCCACTTGAGTCTCCTCCAAGACTGAGGTTTGGATGGGAACATGCATGCGCAAAGTTATTTACGAGCATGAAGACTTGTAGTTTGATAGGTGTGTGATTAAACGGGTAAGCGTGACCAAGTAAAAACTGTGGTATTGGCATTTGTGTGTGTCTGTCTGGTTGAATGAGTTAAAGGGTGATGACTGGAGGTGTTGAATCAGTGTCTTCAAAAAATTTAACTATATATGTAAAATCTCTTCTGCTTCTCTCCAAAGAAGGTAGAATGAAGAAAGCTCATGCATTGAAGGAGAAGATCACCTCCTCGTCCTAAAACATCCTTCCTACCTCGCAAGCCAACCAACTAATCATGGATGTAATTGCAAGCTTGAGCCTTGTCAATTTGGTAATAGAGCCAGCAGAAGCATACAAAGAATCCAAACTCGAAGTAATTACCCACAATATGATGTAGACCATGAGGAATATATCAGCTGGATAGAATATTTGAACGTCTGCGTTTCCCACACTATTTACACCATTTTTCTTGAGAAATTGCTACAATTATAGCTCCATGACACCCTGTAGATTGAGAAGGTTGAGATCACTTCTTTCAGTTTCAATGATGGATTCAAATTTATAATAAGGTTCATGTAACTCTAGACTACCAAGCTGAATCTTGGGTTGAAGCACATCAAACCATCAATCACATAAGCAATGGCCACTCAGTGAGTTGACTCAATTGCAATAAATAATGTCTGATGGCCTACTGATAGAGGTTGATGAGTGTTGGTGCATAGAAATCTCATGTTGCTGTCCCTGAGAAGCCAAGATATTCATTTACAGTCACCTTCCTTGCAAGTAGAAGTCTAGGGGAATAGGCAGGAGGACTTCACCAGTCATTTGTTGGCTTATATCTATTGGATAAGGGTGTGGTGGGTGTCGCGGCCACCACCAACCCTTCCATTCATCAAAAAGAATTCCTCTGTTGTATGAGAAATGCAGTGTGACACGCCACTATCATTCCTTGCAAGTGGAAATATTGGGAAATCAACCAGAGGTGAGATAGGTTGGCTTGCATCTAATACAGAAGCTTGCCAAGAATGCTGCCTGAGGTTCACTCTTGGAGACATTTCTATGTGCTACATCACCGTATAAACTAATGTAGCCACATAGGCACCTTATGCAAAGGTTTTAGAACAATGCCTTTCTGCAGCATATCTTGACTGGGAATTCAAGAAAATGCAGCCTATGAGAAAGTCAACAACTAAAGATGGAGGCTCACATGGTTCCTTATTAGGTAGCAAAAACTCTATATTGAAAATTTGAGTAATGTTCTAGTCAAACAAAGATGGCAATTTAAATGATTCCAAATTAGGTACCAAAGCCTCTATGTTGAAAATTTTAGTGTTCAGGTCAACTGGTAGGTCAAATACATCAACATCAATCTCAATTATTTCATAATATAAATGAATCAATAGAGCAGGCATAAAGTTTCTTGTGCAATTGTTTAATGACTTGTTCCAGATAAACAGACACATGATCAAAAACCTATATTGTCTTTTTTTAGTCTTCTTTATTTTCATCTCTCTAAATGTTCACTTACTAAATTCTTCATTTTCATCTTTCTCTGAATGTTCACCAACTAAGTTAATGGTTTGTTTCCATGGCTAATTTGTAGTATTATGATTTCCAAGAAATTTACTTAAATCTTCCATAAATATGCAATGATAACTATGGTTAATTGACGTGTTAAGTTTTTAACAAGACGCTTTGCCTTGTAAATATCTTATCAAACTCTTTTGACTCGTCCATATTAAGTAAATGATTTTAGAATCTTCACAATTGGAACTTACCTCTTATAATTGTGATATTATTTCCTAGTTGTTAATTGTTTAGGAATATTGGCAAATAGTAAGGTTATGAAACAGAGAATAGGGACCAAGGTACATCAGAATTTTTTTTGACAATAATTAATTGAATTTTAATAAGTAAACTAGAGAATAAAATTAAAAAAGTTATTTCCAAAGAAATTGTGAGCTCATCAGAATGATGTGTCAAAGTTGCACTAGTCTCTATCTTGATCAGTCTATAGTTTTGAATCCTAGAGATTTTAATCAAATTTCTTAATCTCCCACTTGTGAATCGTCGTTACCGGATCTGTGCGATGGATCTCACCTATCTATTTGAAACTTTTTATTTGTGGCAATTTAGACGATGACATAAGACTTTTACTAATACTCAAATCAAGCATCTTAATTTTATATTTATCAAATTGCACCTCTTTTCAAAAATATCCCTCCCTCTGTACACACACTTATCTGACCTGCCCGAGCACCAAAGTATATTTAAAATCTCAAAAAATGCACTACGCTTTATAGAAATTTGAAAGCACTATCTCTCTCTAAAAAAAGAAATTTTTTTAAACCCTCACAACGGGTTAAATATGGAATGGAATTACAATCAAGAAAGTTCCAAGAATCCAATCTAGAACCAATGCACTACTTGGAACCTCCATGCCCTCCAACTTTGGTTTCACAATCTAGATAAACTATTGTGAGTTTTCAAAATTTATATATAACTTGAGTAAATTTGGCACAAACACACTCTACTGCATATCATATTCACTTAACCAAAGTACCAATGTACTCCTGGAACTCTCATAACTCTAAATAATGTCTAAACTTTTGACTTTTGAACATTGTACGACCATCAATGAATTTTAGCCAAAATTCTTACTATATCAAAATCAACCCAAACAACCAAAACCAGTACTAATACACTCCTAGTAGCCTCCTAAGTCTCATCATGCCCTCAAACCTTAATTTCACAATCTAAATAGCATGTTGTAGGTTTCTGAAATTTAGATAGTTTTATATAATTTTGGCACAAACTCACTATTGGACTTCATATTCACTTAATGTGTTCCTAGAATTCTCCTAACTCTGATCATGCCCAAAATTTCAAAATCTGGATATTATATGACCACCAGTAAGTGTTGGCCAAAACTTACTAATGACCATAGAAATATCTAAGAGTCCTGAGTCTCACCATGCTCTCATACCTTGATTTCACAACCTATATAGTATGATATGGGTTTCTAAGATTTAGATATTTCAATGTAATTTAAACTCATTATTAGACTTAGATATATCATATTCACTCAACAATAGCATGAACGTGTTCCTAAGACTCTCCTAATTCTGACCATGCCCAAAATTTTAAATTCTAGACAATATGGCTAAAATTTAATTTGGGTATGGTAAGACTCAAGAGGCTCTTAGGGCATTGTAGTCCTAGTTTGGGTTGATTTTGATGTGGGTAAGGCTATTAGTGAGTTTTGGTCAAAACTCATTAGTTGCATGGTAAGTCAAAAGAGTCCTAGGAACATATTACTGTTGTTGAGCGAAAATAGTATGCCTAAATCCAACAGTGAATTTGTGACAAGTTTACTCAAAGTATGATAAATTTTAAAAACTCACAAGAGTCTATCTAGTGTGTGAAACTAAAGTTAGCGGTCATGGTGAGACTCAAGAGGTTCGTAGCAGTGTATTGGTCTTGATTTGGATTGAGTCAGACGTAACTAAGGTCATCAGTGAATTTTGACCAAAATTCACTAATAGTCATACAATGTCTAAATTCTGAAATTTTGAACATGGTCAAAGTCAAGGGAGTTCTACTAACACATTAGTATTGTTTTTGAGTGAATATGATAAATCTAAGTCCAATAGTGACAAAATTACATAAAGCTATCGACAACATATAATTTAGGTTGTGGAATTAAGGTTTGAGGGTGTGATGAGACTAGGAAACTCCTAGGAGTGCATTGGTCCAAGATTGGATTGATTCTGATGTGCTAAGGCCATTAGTGAGTTTTGCCCAAACATGTAGTACAATGTGCAAATTTTAAAATTTTGGGTGTGGTAAGAGTCATAAGAGTCTCAGGAACACATTGTTGTTTTATTGAGTGAATATGATGTTTAAATTCAACAGTGAATTTGTGTCAAATTTATTCAAAAGTGTATAAATATTAGAAACTAACAAGAGCCTATCTAAGGTGTGAAACTAAAGTTAGAGGGCATGGTGACACTCAAGAGGTTCCTAGGAGTGCATTGATCCTAATTTGAATTGATTCAGATATGACTAATGTAATCAATGAGTTTTAGCCAAAACTCACTGTGATGACCTTAGACTTATTAAATCCGATCCAAATCAAGGCCATTATACCCTTGGTATTCTCTTGAGTGTAATCATGTCCTTCAATGTTGATTACACCACATATTTAACTTGTGTAAGATTTTTAAAAAATTAATTTTTTTAAGAGAGAAAAATAGTACTTTCAAATCCCCCTGTAAAGCGTGGTCCATTTTTTGGACATTTTAAATGTACTATGGTTCTCGAGTGAGTCGAATGAATACGTGCACAAACCGAAAAGTATTTTTGAAAAAGATGCATGATTTGATAAATATGAAAATGTGATCCGTGATTTGGGTATTAGTAAAAGTCACGTACGTGGTTTGGTAAATTATCATTTTATTTGTAATAGTTAGAGGAAACAAAAATTAAAACTAATTTGAATTCATTTCACATGTTTTACTTAATGGGCGTCAAGTATAGGGCATAATATAATAAAATTTTAATTCAATTGGATTACCAATTTCTATAAATTACTTGAAAAGTAGAAAAATCTAAGGGTAAATGAGTTGTTTGAGTAAAACTTATTTGAATGAATCTCAATTTGGACCAAGCCAAATATTTGGACAATATGGTACAACATGTTAAATTAATTAATTATCAAACTTATATTTCTATTTCCTTGTGTCTAGAAGTAAATAACTTAAGTGAATTATGATAAAGGAACAAAACTAATTTAAATTATCATGATGAAGCATGCTGTGTCATGTACTGTACTAAAGCTATACCATTCTAGACAATTGAAACCCCCCAAGAAATGATAACTGTAAACCACTGATTGAAATACCGTTCCAACTGGGAGCGAAATTGGCATAGTACGCTCCCCAATTTTGCGTGCGTTATCCGTGCATCATGCACGCGCGTCTCGGAGGCATCCCGGAGGAACCGCCGGACCCTTCCGGCACCGCCGAAAGCCTTCGTGAGTGATGCTACTGTGCAAAATTAAAATTGTGATTTAGTTAATTCAAACCATTTCCAACTTAAGTGTGATATTTTGAAAAGACTTTCATAAACCCTAATTAAATTATCCCAATAAAATATATAAAAAATATATTTTTTTTAAATATTAATTGATATTCTAAAATTATTTTTATTGTTTTAAATTTTATTTAAAAATTCTAATAAAACAAATTTATATTCTGATATTTTTTTATTTTAATGTTTAATTGATATTCTAATAATTTTTTACTATTTTAAATATATATTATTTAAATTAATAATTAATTAAATGAATAAATAGTTTATTTATATAATTATTATATATAAAATAGCATCTTTCTAATAATTTATATAATTATAATTATTTAATCATGGTGTTGGAGAACTATAGAATTGATCTAAGCAGAATACTACGAGAACTAATGCTTTCATCTGATTCACACCTCTTTTTTTAGTATTAGAAAGGTAATATATTGTAATATATCAATTTTAATTCGAGTTATTAGTAAATTAATTTTCTTTAAAAAATTATATTTAATTATTTTTTCTAATAATATTAAGTTGTTTAATAAATGAGAACTTATATAAAATCAATATACAACTTATTTTTAAATTATATACAATAAATATATTTATCTAATAATTACTATATATAAATAAAAAAATATCAAAACCGTATCAGCACGGCACGATACGATACCGAAACCGTATCGTTCCGGTCTAGAACCAAAACTTCGGCACGGGTCAAGATTTTAAACCTTGATCTCAACATTACTTCTCTATGGACAAGTTCAATCATCTCATTAACTCTGAATGGGATCTCTGGGACTTCATACAGTGTAGGACAGCTCAGCACATCCAATGCAGTGTTTATATCTGAAATAAATTAAATACTTAGGAGGAGCTTCCTTGCAAAGAAGAGGTGGCTAGACAGATCATTATTTTTTTTGTTACTATTTGATGTTTGCCTTTAAAGTTTGGAGGATTGCTCTAGGTTGGATTGGGATTCTCATCTTCTCTTTTCCATCATTGCCAAAATTTCGGTGTCCTAAATGCAAAGGAATTAAGACTTTGATAACGCATTTTATATGGTTATTGTTGGTTGCTAGGTCTAGATATTTAACACCTCATTTGCTGAAGTTTTGTACACGCAGTCAATGGTTTCAGTGAAAGTTTCAGATGTCCAATAAAGGTATGGCGGAAGTAGATGAAGTATCTTAAATAACTTGGGTTTTCTGTGATTCTTATTAAATCACAACATGCTCCATGAATACAGAGGCTCAAAGGAAGTTTCTTGGCTAAAGGTGGCAACATTCTTCAGAGAAAACTCCTAAACATCTGTGTCCACTACCTATAGGCCATCATGATCAGTCCATGTTTGTCCTAACTATTTGGCATTGGTTACACGGATCCTATGACTCCATTAAGTTCTTTGGAGGGTTACATACCAGTTATGTTCCCTATTTTATGTCTTGCTCTATGAAAAGTTGCTAGGACAAATCTGTAGCAACATTCCACCTTTTATTTATTTGTGCTCCTTCGCGTCTGCAATTATGTTACTCCACTCATCCCTTATGAGTAAACAAGATAGCCCTAACCAAGATATTCTCCTAGAAGATAGAACAATGGAGATAAAAACCATAACCGCAAGAGATATTATGTAATTTTAATGATCTGGAAGGGAAGAAAAGAAAATTGTTCTTAGGATGGACTTCATTCAAACAGAGGTTCTTATTTAGGAAAATACTATGTAACTGGTAGAATATAGGTGCATTGATCCTAAACTCATGCAATTTAGATGCAATCTCCTATGTAAATTTTGTTGCCACTTCACGGTCATCCCTTTAGGCATAAGAAACATAGAAATGGTCAACAAATACACACAAATGGAAAGAGGCAAAGAAATAGATTATTAACTTAAAATTTTTAAAACCATTATTAACTTTGAATTGATTTGTGGCAGCGAAAAGTCAAGACTATTGTTATCCTGATTCTTTCTTTAAAACTGATGGTGACTTGCAAATCTAACAGAAAGGAGGCTCTTGACATTGCAAATATATTTAAAAAAATTAACTTTCAAACTCTTTCTGTTACTAATTGTTGCTATTTTCAATCAAAAGTTGAGCCAGTTTCTAACTAACAAATAAACTTGCTTAGCATCCTAATAGCCCATCCATAAGCTAGGCAAATGATTGTCAAATATCATTTCCAATTTCAGCTGTGCATAATGACAAAAATAACAAATAAATTAACCAAACTGTAACAGGTTAGGTGGAATGCCTTTATGATCTTTGTGAATTGATGACTACTTATGCACGTATAACTCCAGAACAGAAATGTTAAAACGAGAAAGCACAGTCAAACAACCTCCTATAGCGATGCTGGAAGGATCATCATGTCCAGCACCAAATGCTTCCAATGAATCTGCAAATGAAAGATCGCCATGATATGCTTCACCAATTGATGCCCTATCAGATGGAAATCCATTTAGTAAAAAATCTTTAAAAGCATAGAGGCTGAATCCAAAAAGATTACACAATAATTCAAGGATCACTATATCACCACAAAAATACTCACATAAATTTCTTACATCCTTTGTGAAGTTTTTGACAACGATCTTTCAATTCATCAGTTGTGTGCTCCAATGAATGAATCTGAATTGAGAACAAACTTAAACCTTCAGTTTGTTTAAATAAAACACTTAATTTTATTGCGGAATTCAAATAGAATAGAATGCACTAATCTCTGTAGATTATATGCTAATTCAGTTCAACTTCAGTTGAATACCCCAAAATCCCAAATTAGGTTCCGTGCATGTGTATCCAGTCCCATCTTCTCTGAAGAAAACCAGAAATTAACAGAGAGCCAACGTAATGACTTGAACGATCTTAGGAAGACTATATCTTTGGAGACCTAGGACCTAATATGGACCACAACTTAAAAGATAACTTCCAAGTTTCCATAAGTAATTAAGTATTCGTCTTAAATGATCTTAATGCATTAGGGAACAGGTCAAAGTTTATTCAGAAATGTCCTAATGACAAGGTTTGTAATCTTAGGCTGTATTTTTTTTTAATCTACTTTAACAATTTCAACTTGAGATTTGACTATATACTTATATATTCTTACTAAATGCTTAAATCCTCAAAAACATAATTATATTGGTAAAATCAAACAAGTCATGCTTTCACCACAGAACTGCTATATAACACAAGTCACTTTATTATAAATTGAGCATTTATCCATCAAAATGGTAGAAAAATCAAAAGTACCAGTGGCAGAGGCAGATTTTTTTATGGTGTGCTTGTTTTAAAATTTCATGACATGGGATGTGTTTCATAGAATACTTAGGATTGTGATTAATGATTGGTAACACAAGGAATGAGTATTTTAAATAAAAAAAAGAACAAAGCTTGTCCCTGGTATGTGGATTGCCATAAATACAAAATGGCATTTATATGTGAGCTTTTTGTGGTGGTTGTTTTCTTAGAAAAACAAGAGAAAAGAACACAAACCAATTAGTTAACACTGTGAGACCAAGTGCAAAAGTGATTAGAGCATGCAAACCGATTAGCTAACACTGTAAGAGCAAGTGGCAAGTGCAAAAGTGATTAGAGCGTGAGAGAAGAGATTAGATTAGCATAGGATATCAAGACAAAAGATGGAAAAGGTGAAAACCAAAAGAAATTCACTGTCGGCAACATAATTAGGACACACAATCAACTATAGTTTGGATCTTATGTCAGAACACCTCTATTTCTATTTCTCACCGAGCTTGGAAAAAAATGAAGAAAAGGAAAAAATAAGCAGCTTATTCTACATTATCATCTACTTCATACTTACATCTGCACTTTCTTAGCTAACCTTCAATGAAACAACACATTCATACCTTCTCTTATCATGCTATTCAATAACCAGGTAATTTACTCCTTTGTGCATCCCATTCTATTATATTCTAACTATATTACCTATTCCATCCATCACATTCATGCTCTGCAGTTTTTTTCCTGTATCTGTCTTTCTCCTCCCTTCTACTTGTAAATATTCCATTACTCATTAATTCCATATTGTAAACCTTGTTGGCTATTAAATAGGGATCTATATAAATTCTTCTTGAGTTGATTCTAAATCATAAAGGAGAAACTAAATATAAATGAGACGTCATCAAAAAAGAAACAGACAAAAAGAACCACGAAGCAATTGATTCATATAGACCTACACATGTGAATGCCAATAAAACTGGTGAATTCTTTACGGTGATTTGTAAATGGCATAACAAAGACCTACCATATATGGAAGGAAAGCTAAGGAACCAAATTATGATTATGTGTGCATCTCTTAATTTACCAATTTGGACACTATGCAACTTGCACGAGGCTACTGACAGCAAAAGGAACTTAACAGTGAGGGTTGCTCATTAGCTCACACTCTGTCACATGATAGCTTGTTGGCAGCATAATACGTATCAAATTTTTAATCATTCAGGAAGGGGAAAAAAACTGAAATGCATTGAGGTAATTGGATCGATATGTTAAACTCTGTCGACCATAACTTTTTATTCGACATAACAAAAGTTGGGTTTTTTGAACAAAATCTACAAAACACTGCAGATCTAGAAATGCACAAGCACGTGAGGAGTGAGCAATGGGCTACAAGATATCCATGCAAACCATAATGCTCCCTCTTATGATATTAATGCACGCAAACACCTACATCTGGACATTAAAATTCATCCCAAAGCTAACTGATCTTTGTCAACAACAGCCTCCAAGTAGTTCACGGACGAGCAGAAACATTCTCATAAAAATCAAATCAGTAACGTTAAAACCCTAGTCATTGATCATCTATGATATCCACGCGATTCCATGATACTCATACAAGACCAATCCTGTTGTTCCTGGGGTCGGATCTTCATGACTCAAATTGGCCACGGACCTCCGTACGAACAAAATTAAAAAAAAAAGAGAGAGAGGGGACGGAGGGGAGACAATCGATACATTCCAACCTGTTTTTTGAACATCGGGGAGTCTTCCAACGTCAAGAAGGCCATCGCCATCCCTTTCGCAATTTCGATTTGGAATGCTCGAATCTATCTTTAGATCGCAGAGATCGCCGGGGGCTGGAATCGGTGACGGTGACGCGTTTGCGTGGATCGGCTGCCTTGGTCCGGGTGGTGCCGTGGTGGGATCGATCACTCCGCTGTTCGCTTTATTTTATTTTATTTTATTTTGCTTCGCCTGGGAAGGGAAATGACTGGTGCACATTTTCTATATTATTCAATGGCTTTTTGCGATCCCGAATCATGGTCGATTTCGATTTAAGTGTTGGCGATTTAAACATGAAACGGGTGATACATTAAATCCGCTCTAGTGCAGTTCACGT